>PVJO010006506.1:0-88881 GCA_004026905.1 Hystrix cristata
GTTTCTCTGATATGAGAAACCATAAGTGTAAATAAGGACAAAGGGGTAGAATAGATATTTTGTTTTAAAAAAAAGAGAGATAATATTCAAAAGAGAGAACTAGATAGGGAAAAGGGGGATAAAGAAGAAGGTTAAAAGAAAAGTAAGATGAAAGGGGAAAAAATGGCAAAGTGTAGCTACACTTGTTGCAAATAGGGAGGGGTGGGTGAATGGAAGAGAGGGGAGGGAAAGGGGAGAGGAGGGGGGAAAACCAAGATGTATCATGTACAGGTACAAAATAACCATGTTGATTATGAGCATTATGTATACAATGTACCAATGCATGTTCTTGGTAAATAAAATAAAATAAAATAAAATAAAATAAAATAAAGTGCTACCTCAAGACATAGCCTGCTTAAAGATTCCAGCTTTTGGAAAGCTTCCCTGGCAGGTCTAGAGAGAGTTTATACAGAACTTGGTCAGACTTTTTGTTTTTTCCCTGAGGCACCATTTTCTGTTGTTGCTATTTTATCAGTAGAGTTAAAAAGTTAAGATTTGCCCAGATAAGATAAAGTAAACAAAATGCTTTATCCTACTGTTTCCTCGGTGCCTAACTTCCCCTTTTCTGGGATGGCTGGCTGCTCCCATTCCTCCAGCATGGCCCCCACTATCCTGTCGTATACCCACCCGCAACCCCTTTGCAATTCTGCACAATTTCTTAAAATAAGCAAAAAAGAGAAATCACTTTCATTTTTGCTTCAGGTGGCTGAAGTAGAGTTTCAGCAGAAGCCCTGCTGACATCAGGAAACCCTAGTAGCTGTGTGTAGTCCAACACAAGGTTTATTCAGAGTGCCTACTGGTATTACCACAACTATGGATGCAAGACTTAGAAAAGTGTGTGAGCTATATAAAACAGACATTCCTGCCTCAATTTAACATACATTTAACATGAACATTTTTTAATCTCTTGTTTTTTCTTCCGTAAGCAGGTACTCATTATTCCCCATGCTCTTAGCAAATCTAGTTGCCAAGTTCTTTGGGACTAGGATTGTGTCGGTCTACACAGAGCTACTAGGATTCCCTGATGTCAGCAGGGCTTTTGCTGAAACTCTACTTCAGCCACCTGAAGCAAAAATGAAAGTGATTTCTCTTAAATTAAGTGTTCCCACAGGTTTACAGACATCCCACTGAAACGCTCAACAAAATTTTGATAGGCCAGAGCATTTGCTACCTGGGTTTTTGTGGCATTCTTCTTTTGAGGGGAATCATGTGTTTGGAAAACAATCTCTGAAGAAATCAGTGATGTATCCCAGAAGAAAAAAATCATCCTCCCAGTACTGTCGTAGGATCCCCAGTCATTTAGTTCACCTGCACTTCTTTAATTTTTTTTGCCAGCATGAGAGATTTCTTTATTTGTTTTTTAAGTCTTTATCAAGTTAATTATCATAAACACTGATTAACAGGCAGACTCACAGTCAAAAAAGCATATAAAACACATAGAACAATTATACTAAATCAATGTACACTTTTGGATACATTGGCCATGCTGAATTGTAATAACTTTTTTTCCTCTCACTTTTTTTCTATTGTGTGTCTTTTAATTCATACTTTATTTATATATTGGGTTTCTCATATAAGAGAAACCATGCAATATTTAAGCTTGTGTGTCTGATTTATTTCATTTAACATTATGGTCTCAAGGTGCATCCATTTTCCTACAAATGACTTAAGTTTATCTTTATTTATGGCAGACTAATACTTCACTGCTCCAAACTTCTTACACTCACAGTTTCAGACAATGGAAAATGATCTACTGGAAAATATCCTGGAGGCCCAGCAAATGACAAAGTCCTCAACATCGAAGAAAGATTTTCTATTGTCTCCACTTGACACTATCTTGTGAGGCAGATAAAGTTTGCTGTAGACAACTGGGAAGATTTTCGGCAATAAAGGTTTTCCCCTTAGGCCTCAGTGAATCAAAGAATTCTATAAACTTGCAAAGTCCATTCTCCAAGTGTCCTCATTAAAAGATTTTCTGTGATTTCTAAAAATACTTAATAAATTAATGGGCTCCCTGAAAGATGGGGTCCACAGGAAACCACAAATCCTAGAGTAAAACTACTAAAGGCTAAAGGAGGGTTTGTGAATCAGGTTCTGTCCAGCTTGGAAAGAAATGTAGGTTCTGGATGTTCCCTCCTGGACTGGACTCCACTGGGCTGGATGCATCCTCGATTCTTATTTCATTCCCAGACTTTTATATGAAAATTACTGAATGGTTTCAGCACCTACAATAGGGCTCCAGGATTCTCTTTTCAATAAATATTTCTTGAACACCTGGCTGAGTTCTAGGTATACTAATATGAATGAGACATAATCCTTGCCTCTAAATGGCTATCTACACAATGGTTGAAGGAGACCAGGATGTTAACACTCCCAATTCAGAGAGATAAATGTTATTTAAGGGTATAAAAATAGTACGATGTGACCATGTTTTATTTATGTAACAGATGATGAAAACAGAATTTTTTAAAATTAATTTTACTGGTAGGGCTGGGCATTTAACTCAGTGGTTAGAGTGCTTGCTTTGCAAGCACAAGGCCCTGAGTTCAATCCCCGGCAGCAAAAAAAAAGAAAAACAAATTTTACTGGTAGATGTTTGTGATGCATAATAATTACATTTGTTTTGGGGAATTGATTAGATAGATAAATAGATAGATAGAAATCTTGATCACTTTGGATCCCCTTCTCTCCCTTCCTCATCATCAGAGAATTTTGTCTTTTTTATTAAGTTTTTTTTTGGCGGGGTCCTGGGGATCAAACTCAGGGCCTTGCGCTTGCTAGGCAAGTGCTTTATTAAATTTTATATCTGCAGAGCCTAGAACAAAGCCAGTGAATATGTCATAAATATTTTTGGATAGATGAGTAAAGCAAATATAAATAATTAAAAATTATGGTAAGTACTAGGAAAACATTAATGTGGTGATTAGAGATTATAAAATGGGGGTCAGATGTAAATTGAGACAACAGCATAGATAGTTCTTTCTGAAGAAGAGAACTTTGAACAGAGACATCAGGGAAATGTGAGGAGTTAGTCAACAGTGTTACACTTTGAACAACAGACACCTCACATGTGACGTACAAAAGCCTCCAGAAATCTGAAGATGGTTGCTTTCTCAACTGAGTCACACCTGCAGACTACTCAGGTGACTTACTGAGGAATCAGTTCGGACTGGCAGTTTTAGTGCTTGTTCAAAATATATTCTCAATCTCCCAGATATACCTATACCTTTGGGTTTAAAGCCAAGGAAACAAGAGTTCACACCCCAGTTTCCTTCCGAACTCGGTCCCCATGTAGGATTCTGGGTAGATTTAGCTCTTATTCATTTGGTCGTTTGAAACTCTCTTTCTGGCAGAATCTCTGCTCAGGAGACTCTTCTTTCTTTGCTTGCCTGGCAAAAGATATGTCCACCATCTGGAGTCAGAAAGACAGCTTACCAGCCACTGAACGGTTCAGCCGAGGCCCTGGACAATGAGAATAAGGCAATAGCCAATTCCTTGTCTGCCGTTTGCTGATTATCACGCCCCAGGGTGTGAGACTGTACAGCCAGGACTGCTTCGTGCTGCTGCTCATTAAGGCAGAATGAACACAGACCCTGACAGGTCAAATCTTCCCCCAGACCTCAGAGGGTGCTATACAAAGGACCAGGCTTAATCTCTGACCAAGTGTATAATTCATTTTTCTGCATGGTCATGAATTCTGGGCTCTCAGGACAGGAAGTGTGGGGCATTGTGATGGGCTCTACCAGCCCAGAGAGTCACTTAAGCCCTGATTGTACTGCGGAGGGAGGGATTTTCGAGACAAAGGCTCCTCTCCTCCAGGGATTGAGCAGAATGGAAGGGAAACTTGGGCACACAAAGGAATGATGCTTTAGGGAAATGTTGACAGCCTTGTCATCAGTGCCCATGAATGTCTCTAGAACATGTAAGTGATGACAAGGTGGCTAGAATTAATTATTTCACAGACTTCAGCCAAGAGAATTGAGATAGGTACAGAGTTCATCTCAGGATGTCTGCCTGATGCGCATCTGGCGTTTTGGAGTAGAGGGAAGTTTTAGATACCAATAGCCTTTTTTCCATGGGGCCCCGTCTCAGGGAGTTCTTGGGGATCTTAATCTCATTTCTAGTTGTCAGAACTTCCTCACCACAACCCAAAAGACTTGACGTAAAAGACAGCACTCTATAAAGAACAGATACTTCGGAAGTAATTGGAAATTGTTTGGAAAGCTACAGTTTCCCACCCTGGCCAGCTGGCTTTATCTCTGACCCTCTGGATGGCCTACTGTACACAGATGAGAATGGGATGACATTCTACCGTTCCTGGTGTTTCATTCGCTCATTTCCACAGCCCGAGGATGGCTGACCCATTGCAATAAATCTAGCTTTGAAATTAGAATTCTTTGGATTTTGAAGTACTGTTTTTCAAGCTTCATGTCTTTCATGTCACTGCAACTGGTGTAGAACTTTGCAATGGAGGGTATTTAATCACCGATTATATTTTATGTAACTGCAGGCTCCTGGAAGGGAGGAGGTAGATGTCATGGGAGCAGATAGCACTGGAGAAGAATGGAGAGAACAGGCCTCAGCAGGCACTTCGTATCTTTGGGTGAAAAAAATCCTGACACCCTGTTTATCCTATGCTGCCTATTCATTTGGGGGGGGCATGATATTAAAGACACGAGGGAACTCTAGGCCCAGATTTCCCTATCCAATCCCATTAGTACCTACACTACCAAGCATTTTTCACTCCAGTGAAGGTCTCCGAGTGCAGCTATTATTTGCAATGAGGACATGCATTAAGTACATTATGAGTCATTAATACTTTTTCCCTCAAATACATTTGTCAAATTGGTCTCAAAAGAGAATTGGAACCCTGAGGAAATAGACAAGAAGTATAAAGTATCTTGAGTGACTAAGCAGGATTTTGTTTGCTCAGGCTGTTTACCCTCTAGCTGGTTTCTAGATCGTCAGCAATTGCTAAAGAGGCCCCTACTTCATGTGAGTTCACTTATCTGCCAATTAATAGTTTTATAATTGGTAGAAACATCAGAGGATTCTGTGGCCCATTGCATCCAAGCAGTGTATTGTTTTGTCTCCATTCAGTGAGTCTAGTGTTGCCACTGTGCTAAGTTCTACAGAGGATATGAAAACTATTTCCATAAACTTCCCTTAGTGATCTTGCTTTCTATTTGTGGGAGACAAGTCAATAAAACAAAACGCGTGACATATACATTTAAGATCTTCCTGCTTAAATGCCATAAGGAGTGCTCCAGAGAGAGTTTTGCAGTGATGTAGCAGATGGACCAATCAGAATTGGCTCCTCGATGGAGGTGGGACTTTTCTTGGAGACTTGAAAACTGGATATAATTTTAACATGTATAGAAAAAGGAAGATGATAGTCTGTGTAAAGAGAAGTGCATGAAACAAGGCCTAGACATGGCAATGAGCCTATAATATACTTGGAGGAGTCATATAAAAGAGGTAGAAGTAGGAGAAAATAGCTTCAGACCAGGAAATGAAAAGAACATTTTATTTGCTCTTTCCCAGCAGTATCTTCAAAACCTTTTTGATCATATATCTGTATCATAAAAATAGTGTGCCCCCAAACTATGTAAATTTATTTATAAACTGTATACTTACACTAGTGTGTTTATACTTATAAAGCACACACAAAAGTTATAATGGATGGCACAATAAAATGAACAAAAAGTTCTAATATTTCTGCTTACAACCCCAAGGAACCATCTTGTACTTTCCCCAGGGTACACTTTAGAACATCAGTTAAACATTTTGGAACCACAGAACCCTTTAAGAATCTGCTGAAAGCTATATATCCTTTCCTCTCCTCAGAAATTCATGTGCAGATGCTCAACTTTTTCATATAGTTAATTTCAGGAAGGTCAAGTGGGCTACAGGCCCTCTGAAGCCCATTCTTAGACCTCAGTTTTAGTTGCTCAGGGTGAAAAACAGGGTACCAAAAGTTTTTGAGTAGTTTAATGGTCAATAGACTTCAATCTTTTAGGAAGCTGAATCCAGTCCTTGTGTGCAAAATGAATTGGCAGCAGTGGGGAGTGCTGGTAGCAGAAAATAAAAGCAAAGAAGCAAATCACTAAGTGATTTCAAAACCTTATGCCATAAATGCAAATATTATGACAATGGAAAACAGAGAGTAGATATAAACGCTATTTCAAAGGAAGCAAGAGCAGATCTCAGTGTTCAACAGCAGATGAAAGGAGGGAGAGAATCAATGGTGCCACTGAGGCATCAAACTTGGAGTACCGGGAGAAGGGTAATGATTATTTGAAATTGTGAACTTGTTTGGATGACAGTCCAGCAACCCAAAAGAAATGATCTGAGAGAAATGAGAGACGCAGGGATAAAGTTTAAGGGAACGATTGGATAGGAGGCATTGGGGAGCTGAAATAATGGGAGCAGGGCAGTTATAAGGACAGAGAATATGCAGAGTAAACATTTAGGTACCAGGCATTGTTCTAAACACTTTGTATAACTTGATTCAGTTAATCCAACTTCTTTGAGGCAAGTGCTATTATTTTCAACAGTTCATCTTATACACAAGAGACAAGGTAAAGCAGCTTGCCCGAGGTTTACACAGCTAGGAAGTGTTAGAGTAAGGATTCAAAACTGAGCAGACTTCAGAATCTGTGCCCTTGAGCCCTGTGTCATGCTACCCTCAAAGTGAGGAGTGGGCTGGGTGTGGCGGCCCACGGCTAGAATTCTAATCCTCAGCAGTCTGCAACATGAAGATTGCAAACTTGAGGCCATCCTGGGCTACATAGCAAGGTCCTGTCTCAAAAAAAAAAAAAAAAGAGGGGTGGGAAGTACGTTGGGGGAAAGTGGCAAGGGAATAAAGAAGACACAGAAGAGAACTAGCACCCGCATGAATCATGCATCGTGTTGCCGCTCTGATATTAATGATAACAATCATCATCACCATAATCATTACAATCATCAAGGCATTCTATGTGTAAGGCAATGTGGGTCCACCACTGCACAAGTCTTGGTGTAGGGCAAGGCCCAACTCTCACTGTGGGAGCCAGAGGCCGAATAGTCCCCTTCCCTGTCCCAGGCGACTGAGCCAATAGGACATATTCCCTGGAACTTTCAATCTGGAGTAACTGAAATTAAGATGATGAGACCACATTCAGTCACAATGGCAGTGGCTGTGGTGGCGATACGCTGGCCAGATTCTTCCAGCTGTCTTGCCCCCAAAGTTTCCTCCATGCTTTCTTCTATTCTGGAAGTCTGTATGTCACAGGTTGGCAAGCTACAAATATGGCCCACCATGGTTTTTTATTGTTAAAGTTTTATAGAAATACAGCCACATCCTTTCGTTCATATATTGACTCTGGCTGCTTTTGTTCTATAATTCAGGGCTGAGTAGTCGCAACACATACAGTATGGCCTACAAAGCCTAAATTATCTACTCTCTGGCCCTTAGCAGACAAAGTTTGGCCACTCTTGATTATATCTTCCTAGTAAATCACTTTTTGGGGGGTGAGTTGACTTCTATTGCTTACAGCCAAGAACTTTACCTGACACAAATGAATTATCTCATCTAATCCTTACAACAACCCTACAAGTAAGTGCTATTGTTAACCTCATGCGGTAGATAAGAAAACTGAGAAACAGGTTATCTGTCCAGATTACCCAGCAAGTGTGTGCCCTTGATATTGCTGAAATTCCAACCCAAATCTGACACCATCATACATGAGAGAAGTAAAGAAAGCACAGACGGAGCGGTTAGTAGTCCCAGAAGTTTTTTGAGATAGCAGAGAAAGGACAATCATTTCCCCCAGTTGTTTAGAGGCACCCAAGTGATCACTGCCATGGAAATGGAGAGGAAAAAGGAATAGAGATAGCGGCAGCCTGCATCTGACACGTTTATCGACCTTTCAGCTGCTTCTATGCCGTCTGTCAAAATGTTGGTGAGAGCCTCTGTCAGAAGGTTACACTGACCTCGTGATTCACGGCTCCTCTGCCAGCTTTTCGCTTGCTGAGAAATCTAGACTATCACTTGAATGGTGGCCCAGACTACACTAACTTGTGGAGTTAGAATTTCCTCTTCCAGGTCACTGAGACCTGTACTGAATTTAAATTATAGCAACGTGTTAAGTACCCATTGTTTGAAACCGCTGTGTACCTTTTGAGGACAAGGCATAAGGTTTGTTCATTAATTCCACCTACACAGTGAAATATGGAGTCTTTCAAGGTGACTCATGAGAAGATAACCACAAAAGTTTATTTCCTAGGCAACTCTGTCTTTATGTGTGGCTGGAGCACACATGAGTCTTTTCATATAAGCTGGGTCTGAAGTTTTAGTTTTGCTAAATACAAAAACACTGACCAACAAGCCACAGCATTTGAGGAGGTAGGTGAGAGGGGTTCAGATACATCCAGCTTTTCCCGCTGGACGCAGAGTTCCTTCAGTGTGATTCCTATAAATGCCGACAATATCACGGTGTTACCTCTGCTCAGTGCACCACTTAATCAAGCTAATTAATGACAGCAAACATGTCTGGAAGGGAAGGAGGATCAAAATGCAGACGGGTGAAGGAGGCTCCTTGAATAAAGGCATTCGGAATGTTATTGGATCGATTCGTTCATGTGTGTGCATGCACCCTTCTACTAAAATAGTCCTCTTCTTTTAAACTAGCTGAGAAAGTTTGCGGTAGAGTGTTTTGATTGTTTTGTTTTGCTTTGTTTTGTCACACGTTCTGATGAAGTGTTTTTCCGCAGTGATTTTATTCCCAGAAAATTTATTTTTCTTTTAGTTAAAGAAGAAAACCCTACTTCAGCTATGTTCTTCGTTTGGAGAGAACCCTGTATTTTGTAGCATGTGACTGGTTCCTGAGGAATACCTTGATTTTACTTTCTGCTTATGAAGCCAGGGTACATCTGCAAGGTGTCTGAAAACAGGTATCTCTTTGCTCTGGGTCAATCCCAGCTGGCTTTTCTTTGGATGAGTACCTGGAACTAACAAGCAAAAGTATAAACCCAAGGAAGCTATCAGGGATTTTCATGATTATTTCTTGATTATTTGCATGTGAAAAAGAAATGGTAGATAGGACAGTTGAACCAGCCTAAAGCTTACTCATCCCAACCACTTCAGCGCTCTCAAACATTCCTATGACCTGAACACCATTCTATAAGCATGAGTACTGAATCCTTTTCCAAAACACTTTCTCATTGAAAATTCTCAATTCCTTTACAGGAATACAAGGCAAGTTCCATGATTAGGGGCCACCCCATAGATCCGTTGATCAGCTGCCCTTCAGCAGGTCAAATGTATATCTGTGTGTTTCCAGGTACCCTGGGCCTGAGCCTTGGCGAATCGTGGTATTCTTGGTCACCACCAGGACAAGGAGAGCCTAAGCAAATGGAGTTTGCAGTGGCACACTTTTATGACTGGCAGCCAGCAGTGCACACAGTAGATGACTAACAAAAGGCCTTGATTCATCTCCCTTAATCCTTTGGGTTTTGCTCTAGAAGTCTTTCAAATCAAATCTTTTCTAACCAAACTCAGTGTTGATTCTGAGCACCTAAACTCTAAGAATGTTGGTTAAAAGTGAACACTTACACATTACAGCGGTGCAGCCTTGCTTGTTTATAACCAGGGAAGAGTTTTTGATAGCTCTCTTATCTTTATCCTGTGAAGGAAGCAAAAAATGTTGATGAACTGTCTGAAGGGTACATTCTTCACAGGATTTCCCGTTTGCTCACTAAAATAAGAGGATCACATGCCACAGTTAAGCCCACAAACAGGAAATATAAATCATAACATAGACATCACATAAGCTGTCCCGACTTTTGGATGTGACAGCCATATACTTGACAGTTATGACTAAGTTGTTTCAACAAGAGAAAGGCTGGTGTCTATCCTATAATTAATTGGTGATATGGGTTGAGGTTTCTCCAAACGTATTTGGTAGCTTTTTTGTACCTAATCACCATGGGTACATGGGCAATTATACTTTTGATGTTTTATCCAATTCAACTGCTATTTAGAGCTGAGCATTTCAAACCTTAGCTGTATATAGGGTCAGCTGGAAACTTTTAAAACTCTCAATGCTTAGACCATATGCCCTACTGTAATCAGTTTGGGCTGCCATAACAAAATACCATAGACTGGGTATTTTAAACAATAGAAATATATTTTCTCCCAGTTCTGGAGCCTAGAAGTCCAAGATCAGGGTATCAGCGTGGGCAGTTTCTAATGAGGACCCTCGTCCTGGCTTTATGGGATGCCCATATCTTAACTCTTTTTATGAGGGCATCAGTTCTATCGGATCAGAGCTCCACGCTTATGACCTTGCTTAACCTTTATCACTTCTGCAAAGGCCCTGTCTCCAGTACAATCACATGCAGGGTTAGAGCTACAATAGATGAGTTTGGGATGGCCACCATCCAGCCCATTTTATGGACACCAAACCGGTTAATTAAACAAGCAGCCTCAGCCTCACCTGTGTGCTTGTTTCAAGTGCAGACACTTGAGTCTCATCCCTGACCTGTTGAACCAGAACCTGCATTCTAATAGGATGCCTATCTGATTCACAGATATGATATAGTTTGAGAAATACTGATTAAGAATATCGAACACGTTCCTGCTCTGAAAAATCTTCCTTCTTTTTAAAAGCTAAACACATACAAACATGGAATCTTAAGAAATTTCTTATATTTAAGACAGGTTTGGGGGCACAAGTCTAGCCTTCTGTTTTGTTTTACATTATTTTGTTTTGGGACAGGGTCTGAGTCTGTAGCCCAGGCTCGCCTTGAATTTACAATCTTCCTGCCTTGCTTCCTGAGTGCTGGGATTGCAGACATGTGCCACAATACCTGGCCCCATCTTTCCCCTTCTTAATGTAGTCAAATACTTATTTGCAGCAACTGCTATGGGAGCTCTTTACATGTTACAAGTCTATCCCCAGTACCAGGTACTTGACTGTGCAGTCTTCTCACAATTGTTTGTTGATACAGAATGCATGAGATGGTATGTGGGTGGTTTTCCAAGGACCACCAGAGACATCTATACTAAGTGTCTGATCACTCACTTAGGTGCCATGCACCTTGCTGGGTAACTGCCAGACAGAACATCAAAGGACGGGTTTTAGGTTCTCTTCTGAAAACAGGGGTATCGTCTCCTTCTTCCTGTTTATGTGTTTACTTTTGGATTGGCTTCACAGAATTGTCTCCTCTCAAAATCATTTGCAGTGTTTTTGCAAGCTATGGATCTCACTGAGATGGCTTACTTAGCTTATTATTGCCAAAAAAATTGTTTTTAACAGGGCCCTGCATTAACTCAATCTAGATGTTCCCTGTATATACTGCTCATATTTATCTGTTTCCATGGTTCCCACATAAATCAATCCCCTTTTCCGGTCTTGTTGCAGCTTAGTTCTTAATTGCATCATGGTGTTTCTGTTTAGCTCCAGCTACTCTGGACTACAGGTTTTCTTAGTTGTTGCAAAAATGTATTTTATTAGTTTCTCTTGAGGAAGATGAAAAATATCTGGAGATGAATAGTGGTGATGGTTACACAACGATGTAAATGTATTTAATGCCACTGAAATATACACTTAAAATGGTTAAGAAGGCAAACGTTGTTATATATTTTCACCATAATTTTTTAAAATTAAATGCATGTTGCTAAATGTTATAAGGCACTGTAGTTTGGGTTTAGGAATAGATAAAGGGCATTAGGATAAAATTGCTGAAATTGGAATAATGTATGGAGTTTTGTTAATAGTGTCACACCAATATTAATCTCTTAGTTTTGGTAAATGTCCAATAGTCATGTAAAATGTTAACATTAGAGAAATCAGGTGATAGGAATGAGAAGTATACCACGACTCTGCTCTCCTTGCACTTTTCTTCTATCAATCTGAGATTAGTACAAAGTTTATTTCAAAAACAAATGGGTTCTATTCTGACCCATCATTTTGGAACAAAGAAAGGAAGAACCATAACAACAATCTGACAGGAGACAACAAGAGCCAGAACTCTTTTCTTCTCTAGAGCTTCCAGATTGAAAATATAGAACATAGTATAGAAGATTATCAGTCAGGGAGCGCCTTACTTTCAGAGTTCAAAGGTTCACACACACACACACACACACACACACACACACACATGCAGATTCATAATAGTACTATTTACTGGATGGCCATTCAGCATACTGATAAAGAATGCAGGCTCTGCAGTCAGATGGCCTGGGTTTGAACAGTGCTTCTGCCATTTCTGACTGTATGACTTTGGGCAGTTATTTAAACTCTGCCTTATTTTCCTCATATACAAAGTGCAGGTACTAACAGTAACTATTTCATAAGACTTTTCTGAGCAGTCAGTGAGACCATTTTTATGGGTGCTTAGCATAGCCCTGACTTACAGTGAGAAATAGGTGATATTATTTTGGGCCAGACACTGTGTTTTTATTATATACATTTATATCATTTGTGAACCATTCACAAACATATCATTTGTGAATGAAATAACTTCATTTTTTATTTTTTAAAATTTCTAAGTTATATGATATTATGGATATAATGTGCAAAACCCTAAGTATACAGCACAAAGGATTTTTACAAAGTGAACACTCTCCTATAATCTTCAACCAGATCCAAAATATAGAACTTTATCATCATCCTAGAAGTCTGCCATAGGTCCCCATCGGTTATCACCCACCACAGTTTACTCTATTTGTTTCTGTTTCTGTTCATTCAGACATCCTTTGTCCTTCATCTTTCATGATTCAATTTAACATGGAGGGTTTGGAAAGCAGCATAATTCAAAGGTCAAAACTATCCATTTATTATTAACCTGTATTTCCTCCTTCCTCCAATATTTAATTTGAATAAGATGACTTATTTTTTTGAGACAGGGTCTTACTATGTAGTTCAGGCTGGCCTTGAACTCACTATGTAGTGTAGCCCAGGCTGGCCTCAAACTCACAGCGATCCTCCTGCCTCAACCTCTCAAGTACTGAGATTACAGGCTTGCACCACCACACCCAGCTCTGATGACTTATTTTTAAATGAAAATCACGTGGCATTTTTATCAGACAATTCCATGAATAGTAATTTATAAAGCATTCTGAAATACTTCATAGTTCCCTCAATTTAGTTTGATAATATTTTAACAGCCCCTCAATTCAACTAACCAATATTAAGTAAGTACTTACTTCATATTAAGCAGAATAGTGGAAAGACAGGTGAATCAGACAAGTCTGTCCTTAGATGTTTCAACCCTTACTTGAGAAACAGGCCCTAGTCATAGACTTTTAGTCCAAGACACATTCTGAATATAATAATAAGAGATACAAAGCTTTATATGTAAAATTATCACTCACACTAACAACTAATATCAACAATGACAAACATGTGACATATCTTTTTTGTTAGTAATTCACCTAGATAAAGAGTATGTTAGGCATTTTACAGATAAAAATTTTAAATTCTACTAACAGACATAAAAAATCTGAATAAATGGTAGGATGTACCATGTTAGTGGATCAAATGACTGACTTTATAGTTTTCAGTTTTTCCCAAATCTATAAATCCAGTGTCATTCTAATCAAGATAGCAGAAAGATATTTTAAGGAGCTTGAAAAATCAATCTAACACATATGTAGATGACTAAATGTCTATGAATATCTTAAGTTGATTTTGAAAAATAAAAGATGAAAAATTTTCCCTTCTACAGTTTGGGAGGCATGGCAAAAATAGAAGGAGGAGGAGAGAGGTGAACAGGAGGAGGAGGAAGAAAGAGGAGTGGGGAGAGAATAAGAAGATGAGGGGAGAGAGAGGAGGGGGAGGAGGACAAAGGGGAGGAGGAGGGGAGGAAGAAAGAGAAGGGAGAGGAAGGGGGAGAAGAAGGAGGAAGAAGAGGAGGAGGAGACACAGTAGGACAATAGACCAAAGGAATAGATTATAGAGCTCAGAAACAGATAATAAGATAAATACAATCTCACAGCAGAGGAAAGCTACATTGCTTGGTACTAGAAAAAGTGGATTACCATTTGACCACCAATCTTGCGACCTTGCCAATCTGTGTGTCACATTGCTTGCCAGTAATTGAATGTGAATATATAAAGCTATGGATTTCTTTGATGCTTAGGATGGCCAAGCAGGACCTAAAGTGTCCAGAGTCCCCAAGCTGGTGGCCTGAACCTCTAGCTATGAGAAGCCCCAGCAATTTACCACATTATGTGAGAATGTGCTGTCATATTCTCCTGTTGTCATGACACTAAAAATATTAAAAGCATTGCTCTATGGAGAAAAATAAAGTTAGATTGCTACCCCATATCACATACAAAATCAACCTCTAGGTAAATTTAAAACCTAAATGTGAAAGATAAAATATAAATATGGGAGAATTTCCTTGCAATGAAATGATGTAGGACTTATTAAATAATACCTCAAACCACTAAACATAAGGTTATAAAAGTCATGAATTGTACTACATCAACTTTAAAGATTTTAAATCAGTGAAGGACACCATCAACAAAGTTAACAAGCAGATGATAAACTAGGAGAAGATATTTGCAATGTCTAAAACTGATAAGTCATTAATATCTATAATATCTAAGCAACACTGGTAAGTGAACAAGAAAAATGCAGAAAACGTAGCAGTTAAATGGGCAAAGCATATTCACAGATTGGACATCATATAGAAGAGGAACTGAACTGGCTAACAAGTCTATAAAGAGATTACTGGTCTTGTTGTTAGGCAAAGAAATACAAATTAACAATTAGATATGAAGCTGTACTCACCAGGTTGACATACCTGTAATCTCAGCTACTTTAGAATGTGAGGCAGAAGGATCACATGTTTGAGACCAGCTTGGGCAGCTTGTTGAGATCCTGCCCCACAAATAAAAAATTAAAGATTTGGGAATGTAGCTGACCACAAAGTACTAGGTTGATGTTGAAGATATTGTGAAAAAATATGAAATAGAATGAGATCTATAGCCCAAAGACAGCTACATCAATTTACACACACACACACACACACACACACACACACACACATATCGCATCACAACACAACAATAACCAAATCAGTTACATACATATCCTGGACTTAATAATTAGAGAAGGTACCTGGAGAGGGGACAGAAGTGGCCATGGTAATGTGAATGAACTAAATCAATAAAATAAAAGGAGATGCCTGGTGATATTTTACCATGAATTGAGAGGGATGTGATTAACTCCACTCCTTTTAGCTAAGTGCCTCCCCCTAGTTTTAAGTAATATTGGAAGGAAGACATTACGGTCAACTAGGGAAATTTGAGAACTGTGGAAGAGGTCAGATTTGAGCTGAGCCTTGAAGGATGGACAGAACCTTGGTACAGTGTTCTGGAAAAGATGGGTATTTTGGGCAAGCAACCAGCTTGGTTGAGAGCCAGGCAGTGGGAGAATATAGGATAGGTTCAAGTATCACCAAAGATACTGTTGTTATGTCTGAAGTCTAGGGCAAGTAGTGGCGTTTAGTGGAAAATAAGTCTGCAAAGACAGATGAGAGCTAAATGAGGAAGGGCTCCCAATGCCTAACTATGGAATTTGTGTTTCAATTTGAAAGTAATAGGAAGTGATTTCCAGTTTTTAAAGAGGGAAACAGTAGGATCTGATCTGGGAAGATCACTGTCCACACAGTGTTAGAGGAAATGCAGGAGTGTTCGGATGCAGACAGAACTCCAAAGGCTGTTGTTATCCACATGAGAGCTGATTAGGGACTGAAGAAGAGTGCTGTGGATAAGAACACAGGAAATCGGTGGGGCTTGAGAAGTAAATAATGTGGCGTCCAATCTTTATTGCAGAGGTGGTAGAAGCTGTAGGTCATGAGTAAAATCACCAAGACGTGGCAAAATCCTTCGGGCAGAATGAAAGGGAGCAACGAAGTGGACTGTGCAAGGACAAAAGACTGAAGACCCCAGGGCACAGTGCAGTGAAAGCTACGGAGAGAGTTTCAGAAGAAAAGAATGGCGGTCACAAATGCTACAAAGAAGGTCTATGGGATTAGAACTTAGCAGAGGTCACTGGTCACTCTCCAGAGAGTACTCTCAAAAGACAGGAGTTGGCAGGCCCAGACTGCTAGTAGTTGGAGAGAGTGGAGGGGAGGGAGTGGAGGCAGTGAGTTCTGCTAGTCTGTCAAGATTTTTCTGTGGAAGTGTGGTAGAGAAACGAGGCGGTAGCTTGTGAGGAATTAAAATCAGGGAGTCAGAAGAAGAGTTTTATTTTTTGTTTTTGTTTTTGGGTTTTTTTTTTTTTTTTAGTGTCAGGCAGACAAGAGCATGTTTTGAAGACCAAAGGAAAGTAACCAGTCCAGGAGATGGAAGAGAAGACCCAAGTAGGACCCCAAGGGACGGGTGCCCCAGATCAGCCTCCTTGAAATCCAGCCTTGCTGTGACTCAGTTTATACCTTCCCTCTAACTGTGCCCCTTCATTTTGCTTTTAGGAGAGCTTTGCTCTCCCAGATGGGCATAGAGCTCTCCCCAAATATGCTCTCCCCTGCTTTTTATTTCTCCTGGCTTCTGGAGAGTATTTGAAACTGGACTAACAAAGAAACCTCTTTGTAGGTCAGCAAAGTCAAGAGAAGTGACTTAGCTGCTCTGTTCTCTGTCCAAAGAACCTGAAGCGCTCAAAGCCTGGAAGAGGAAAATACCCAAGATTTGTTTTCCACTTAGCTATAGGGGACGATTGTTGCTACTCTTGGCTTTGGCAGGCTTCACTTGGGCCTTTATCCGTACAAAAAGCTCTGTGAACTTTTTCTGAAAGATTGCCAGCACCAGATCTAGAAGCTTTTTAAATTCTCCTAAAACCAGAAAATGAAAAAGGCAGCGATGGACGGGGAGGATACCGAGACTTGGGGCCTCCTACCTGGTTAACCCTCTCAGGCCAGCCTCCGAGACTGACCAGCTCCCATTTGGCTTCTTTTCCTTCTACAGGCCCTAGGCTTTGGCCCGTTTTGCTTCCTCTTCCAGTTCCCAGGCCTTCCCTCCCCAACTTCCCACCTAGATACTTCTCAGGAGAGTTTCCTGCTATATCCCCAGCTCTACTTTCTCTAGGAACCAGATGATTGACTTTTAAATTGCTTAAAGTGTTTCCACTGCTACTAATTCTAAGGGAACGATCAGGCAAAGTGAGGTATAACCGAAAAGTAAATGACAGTGGGAAAGTGGGGAAAGAACAGAGGACGAAGAGTTCTGAAAAACCCAAGTCTTCCATAGCCATGAACACGCGGGCTACCTGCTTTCCTCCTTGCACAGGCCATCAGCTGTAACCTGGGAGTTAGCACCATTATCTCTGCAGCGGGCAAGACCATCTCGTTTTGAGTTGATATCAGAATATTAAATAGTAGACTTGATCTAATATTGAATAGTAGACCAAGTGTTCAGTCTGGAGTTGATGTGGGATGACAGTGCTAATAGTCTGATGGATTTTCTCTAAGTGTGGATCTCCAGATCTCTCTCTCTCTCTCTCTCTCAGATTTGTCTTAAGAGAATTGATTCAAGAACTAAATGCTGTACATAATTTATATTCATAGGTAGTTCAGACTTCTCACTTTGAGAGAGGCCAAATTTTCTAGTAAATTATTGTTTACCAGGAATTGCTAGCTCCCTCTGACTCACTGTCAACCTGGAGCCCAAGATCAACTATTTCCATGGTGCTCTCACCATCCCCCTATTGGGCCTATTCCTTCTTCCTTCAGGCTCAGCTTCACCCTTAGTGCTTCTGATGTCTCTGCCAATGCCCAAGCCTGGAAAGCCCCACCACCTACTCTGCCAGGTCCTGTTCCCAGGCTGCCAACTGTTGTTTGATGCATATTCCTCCATTTGAAAAAGTATGTTCTTCAGTGTGAGCTGAGCTCTCAGTGCTGCCTGACAAGTCGTCATACTTTTCTAACAATTGAATTCCTGCCATATCCTCCACAACATCTTCTTCCGGCCCTTTCTGGTCATCCTCAACTCAATTCCTTTCCCTAACTACCTTGGCCTTACTTCCTATTTATTGAGAAAATTCAGCTGATTTTGAAGTAGACATCCCCACTTCCCTCTTACTTATCAATACTTTTCCTGGGTCTTTTTTCTTTATACATCTTCCTTCATTCTCTAGTCTGGAGGAAAAAAGACCCGCCTCTACCTTCAAGGCAAACCATCAGTATTCCTTGGGTTCCAAAGCATCTCCCTTCTGCCCTTCTCCTTCTTATGGTATACTCATATGTGAGGGTAACGTATCTCTCTGACTCGGACTGAGAGTCCCTCAAGGGCAAGGCCCGTGTTACATTCATCTCCATGTTCCCAACACACAGCACCATGGCTTGTGCATAATAGGCACTCAGTGAATATTTGCTACATTGATGAATTATGAAAGGACTGAGTAGACTGATTAGAGTTCTTTCTACTTTGTGCATCTACTTAGTTGGCTAATAAGGGTGCCACTCAATAAGAAGAATGAAGGGAAAAATCTTGAGGATTTAATATGTTTCAGATCCAGGGTTTTTGGTGAAGTTACATGACATTTTAGCAGGAATTTTTGACATAGAATTAGCCATCTCTTTATAATGAAAGGGGAGTAGCAGAAAAAGCACTGGACTGGGACTCCGAAGATGTGGCTTTACTGGCATAAGCTACATGACCATGGACAACTTATTTAACCTCTGAGCCGCAGTGACTTTCTCTAGTACGTTTAGAATAAGGTTATTGTGATGGAGTCCTGGATGTGAAAATCCAGGACTTTGAAATCTGAAGCTCTTTTCCAATGCATACTTGTAGTTCTTATTCCTAATGCCACTAATAATTCTGGAGTTTCTACTTGTCATCTACACTATAGCTGGTACTGCTTCCATGGCTCATCTTTCCTGCCATACATAGACCTTGATTTTATCTTAACTTCCAAATAGCGTGTAAAAAGGAAAAGTTATCAGAAATATGGAGACTTTTCCCTCCAGATCCCCCTTCCCACTGCCGTTTTGGCCTGTGTGTTTCTGTGCAGATAGCGTTACTTGTCCGTAGGCACTGCTGCAACCAGGGAGAGGTAGGGAAGGCAGGGGAAGTTGTAAGTCATCCCATCTTTTTAAATTCAAATCCACTGCTGACTGGGAGACAAATGGGAGGCTGCGCCAGAGTGTCAGCGAACTTTACCATTTCGGCAGAGTCCTGTGACCGTGGGCATATGTGTCTCCTTATCAGCAAGGGTGCTGGTATGAATGCTTGTCTGGGGTGTAGGTTTGCATGGGAATAGCACAGGGACCATGTGAATACATTGCTCCCCTCCTTTTCTTGCCCTTTCTTCTCAGAGCTCCCTGAGTTGTGTGGCAAGTGGGTCCTTGCAGGGAATTTCTTTGACCCCACCCTTCTCCTGTTTAAGGAGCAGTGCTTGATTTCTCCCTGTTCCCTCCCATTCCCAAACCTTGATGGCTTCTCACCAGACAATCAGGGAAGCCAACATTTATCCAAAAGCAATCATCTCACACCAGCTCAGTACTGGAGCAAAGATTGTATAGTATAGCAATGATGGATAATTTATTATGTCAGAGAAAAATGTTAAAAGTATCCCTTCTCTAATGGAATAGATACACTACAGCAAAATTGCTGCAAAGTGAATTTCTGGCAAGTCTTGTTTCACTGTGATTTTCATTATAAACCGCAGCTATGTTTTGCTAGAAAAAATGAAAAGAAAAAGATTCTCTCTGGGTTCCAATTAAATGGTGTATTTAAAAAATAAACCACGTATTTTTAATAGTATAGGTCTAATCATTTTAAAACTATAATGAGAATCTTGTGCTAGACAGTCAATTTGTCCCCACTTTTCACTGCTTTAAATTCTGCTCTTTATTTCATTCTGTCTTTTTATACTGAAACCTCTTCCATGTGAGCCCTTATTTAAGGGCTCACTGATTTATAAGCCCAGCAAATGGTTCATTTTTTTAAATTGGAGTGTAATTATTCATGTTTTTCCCCAAAGCAAAGCTTTGTCGATGGAATGAATGCCCAGTTTCTTTCCACACACATGTCTCAAGTGATGCGCAGAGCAACCCAGGAAATAGGTAGAGCGAATTGTATTCCCATTTTGCTGATAAGAAGACAAAGGCCTAGAGTTTAGTTAGCTTTTTCAATATCCTACAGCTAGAAATTGGGAGCAGGGAATGAAATCTGAGCATTATGATCCTTCTTCAAACAGGAGAATTTTCTGAGCAGCAAAGGCAACATCAACATGGTTGCTAGAAGCTTTTTGAAGAGGTCAAGGCCATCAAATCATCTTCAAGTTGCCCTTCTAAATTTTAAGAAGGAGAACAAAATTATAGCAAATTAAGTATTCTATGTTCTCCCAACAGGTATATTAGTTTTAGGTTAAATTCATCCCAAACAGAACCATGTTTATTTTTTCATGCAGTCTGGAAACTCAGTGAACACTGGGCCTCTTTGTAGGGACTGCATATCATTTCCAAGCAATGTGTGCATTCATTCAGCCATTTGTAATACTTATATAGATGTTCATTCTGTCTTTATTTTTATTGCCAACTATTGGTCGTATTTACAGTTTCATTTGATTTTTGATTCTGTGATTGCCAATTACAATATGACAAAGCTTCATCTGGTTTCTGATACAGTTTTATGAATATATTATGGAGAAAAGGGGGATCAGAAAATTCTTCCTCAACTTATTTGCCCCTATCTTGACATTCTTCAGAGGGAAGGGAAGGTATGACTTCAAAGACTAAATTCTCCAATATCTGCTCAGCACAATGATAATCAAATTAGTATATTGTGCCTACATTCATTCTTCTACTACTAAATTAGTATGCCAGCTCTGAGGACTCATAGAACATCAGAATTTGTCTACTAGAACCTAGAAACTGTCTGCTGCCCACAGGCCAAATTAAAGAGGCCATTTGAAATGCAGAACAGGAAGAAATTATTCCATCTTTTTAAGTTTTGTGTACCGCCATTCCTGGAAGTTCATTTTATGATTCTACTAACTCCACTAGCAAATTTCTATGAAACAGTACCTGTTCCATTGGAAAATTTGGGCAAAGTTTGAGTTCAATTTGTCTGGTATCAGTAAAAATAACAGTATTTTCTGTGTAGAGTAGTCCCACTATAGGTTTGGTTTTTACATTCAGAGAATTATTCAGTGGGAGAAGCAGTGTGGCTGACAATAGCCAGCGGAATGGGTGTGTGTTTGTCTTTACAAGCAGAACGTGCAGATGCATGTCTTCATGCCTGAGCAGGCTGCTTCAGACACTGATTATGGCCGAAGAACTAGAAAAGTGTTTTCATTTATGTATTGAGAGGAAACCTCTAAGAGTGCTTCTTAACTGTTTTAGACACTGAGAATTGGGAAGGCTCATTCTTTGCTAGACACCGCCACAAATCTATCCAGCTATCATTTGTGTATTTATTTGAACGCTGCTCTTGCTGATAAGTTATAGATGATGCTAACATCGTCAAGCCGGACCGGGGCTTCTTGGGCCGTGGAATAGACCTGTGCAGCAGCGTGATATGAGTCTTCACCTGCCATGTGCTAGGCGTGCTCTGAAGCTACTGGTGCTCCTTCTCCTGTCCTTCTGTAGACACTATTATCCCACCGGTGCTGTTACTAGGAGAGTGGAGTGCAGGGCTCCGAGGATGCCTGTCTCCATTAGTCCCAGCAAAGGAGCACAACGTTGATTGGGAGGCCCTGATTCCGGCTCTGCTCCTGAGCAGCTATGTGACTTCGGCCAGCTCCATCGACTAGCTGCTTTGCGGCCTGCCTCACAGGTGTGTTGTGATCACCCACGGGAATGACAAGAACAAAAATGTTCCAAACTTGCTGAAGTATTCTGCTCGGGAGCACGTTGGTGTTAATATTTTTCTTATCACATTTCTCAGCCAGTGGAGCGACCCCAGTCATTTCGGCCAGAGTCTGTTAACATTTTTGAATTCCCCTCAACTCCATAATTGAGATGGAAATTCCAGTGGTACAGTAAGGACGAATTATAAAATTCAGGCCACCTACTCCCTAAACTGGAGGTAAAGGAGCTCTGTGTTGCTCTCCTTGGAGACTACTAGGGGTTTTTCTGGCTAGCCACAGTCATTGAATCTCTTTTTGCCCCTAACTGATAAGACTTGGAGGAGCCCTTCTCAAAGATTCTGTGTATGCTTAATTCTCTATTTTCTTCTATTCTGTAATTATACTTTTCCCCATAGTTGTGTTGTTAGTGTCTGATGCACACCAGACACTGTGCCTCTAGAGGGACAGCAGAGAATAAACCCAACCTCACTCATTGCCCTCTCTTACCTTCTAATTTAGTGAGGAAAACAGACGCTGAATCTCTCCCTACTGTTCCCCGAACATCTTCGACTCCATCTGCCTGAAAGCGAACTCCTCATCTTCCACCCAGGATTCGTCTTCCCGTGAGGCTTCCTCATGTCAAAGAAGAGATTTCTCCTTGTCCAGTCAAAAACCTGGGAGTCATCCTTTGCACCCCTTCAGTTTTACCTGCTGATTCCAATATAGTACTATCTTTTCAGTCGTTAGCTTCTCAAATATCTCACAAATCTGCCTTTTCTCTTTTTCTAGTGTCATGACCCTAATCTTTTCTTTTTCCAGTGTCATGGACCTAATTACTTTTCTCCAAGAGGTCACAGCTTCCTTACTGAGTTCCCTGTCACTGGTCTTGCTTGCCCATCCCCACCTTTCCTCTTATGCTGTCATAGTGAGAAAGAAAGGGAGGCGCCTTGATCCACAGTAGTAAAGGAATGCTACAGGCCTTTCTGAAATTCTGAATCACAAACCTGCACAAGTCACAATCATTTGCTAAATTAAAATAATATACGACCACCATCAAGAAGTAACTTTTACTTCACATTTACTCTACGCTGCCACCATGCTAAATGAGTTTCGGCAGGGAATCTCCAAGTGTGGTCTTCGACCCCATAGCCTCAGAACCACCCGGGAACCTATTAAATATGCAAAATTTTAGACTCAGCTGGACCTACTAGATCTGAAACTCTGGGGACGGAGCTCCGCCAGCTGTCTTTAAACATCACCTCCAGGTAATTCCGATGCACGCCAAGGAGCGAAAATCGTGGCTTACATGAATCATCTCATTTAACCCTCTAATTACCCCATGGCAGTGGTGGCGAACCCACGGCACATATGCC
The DNA here is from genome assembly GCA_004026905.1 of Hystrix cristata. Taxonomy (NCBI): domain Eukaryota; kingdom Metazoa; phylum Chordata; class Mammalia; order Rodentia; family Hystricidae; genus Hystrix; species Hystrix cristata. Next base: position 23,198 of record PVJO010006506.1, read on the forward strand.
GTAACGGGCTATTTGTATCATTGAAAGCTCTAAAAGGTTTGCCATCACCACCCTATGGAGTAGACACTATATGATCCTTATTTAATACAAAGATTAGAAAATTGAAACTGTCCTTTGTCTCAAAGTGCTACAGTGGTAAAAAGGGAATTTGAATCCAGGACTTTTCAACTCTGAATGTTGCACCCTTAGCTAATACACCGAGCTTTCTCACTAAATTCTGTACTAAATTGGGAGCCAAACTAAAACTAAAATAAAACATAGCCAACAAGCTGCACTAAGCACCTCAACGCCCAGAAGGTTTTGCCGGTTAGCACCTCCTGCCATTTCCCAGCAGTTTCTCTGAGACTCCACCCCAGCTCAAGTCAGGCCCAGACTTCTAACTGGCCATCACTTACACAGTTTCCTAACTCCCGTGAATGGGTTCCTCCCTGTATTTGGAAGGCATTCCCCAACATGTTGTTGACTCCTTCCTTACTCCTCTCCTCTCTTGTGAGCTCACAAATCTCTGAATTTCTCTTACATTTATGGTGTATATAGTACAATTTTAAAAATTCGTTGTGTGTGATTTTAAATCCAGTCACTTCCTGTGATGTCACCTTTTCTTGCCCAACAATCATGGGCCATGTTGTATGTTTTCTTGGTATATTACTATCTTGTCCTTCACAGGTAGATACATACATGCCTACTGCAGAACTCAGCCCAAAATGAAAAGTATTGAATTAGATGGCACTTCTCTTCTCAAGGAATAGAAAAACTATAAGCTCCACAAATGCAGAAATGGTATATTACCCACCATCTTAACCCAAGTCCCTGGCACAGAGTATGTGCTGAATAAACTGTTGTTGAATGGATAGATACCAATCAGGATGGAACCAAAATCATTTCACTCATGTCTGAGTAAAATCATTTCACTCATGTCATGTCTGAGAACCAAAAATGCTCAGAAACTACATCAGATACAGACCAGTTTTGTTTTTAGTCTCTAAAGGGTATCATAGTGTTGTGTTTTGTTAAAGTCTACGGTTGGTATTGGATGAACTTGTGTAAATCCTTCCCTTTTTCTCAGCTCCAGTTTCTCCATCCTGAACTGGATGATTTCCTGAGTCTTACACAGCTGTCTTTTCTATGGTCCTGTGAGCAGATGTTTCTTGATTGCATTCTGTTGTGACTATCTAGACTTCCAAAGAAGATATTGCTCTACCTGGGCCACTGGATTCTCAGTATGTATGGTCATTCATTGTTTTCTCCACCCATTCAGCAAACATTTGACTACTTTGTGACAAGCATTGTGCTTATTGGCACAGAAGACTGAATGATGAGCAAGACATGGGCCCTTTCTTCAAGGAGCTCAGTCCACTGAGGGATATTGACACATAAATGGGCAACCTAGCCAGCCTGTGGGGTGGAACTATTCATGGAATGCTCCCTGGAGGAGCTGATATCTTATTGGACCATGGTGCATAGGAGCTTGTCAAAAGAGCAGAAGCGAATACAAAAGCACATAGAAAGGTCATAGGGCAGGATGCTAGAGAAGAGGATAGCAAGATTGGAGGATGGCTGACCGCTTGGGAGGCTGTGACAACTCCCTAGGGGAGAGATGAGGAAGACCTGAAGTAAGATATATAGAGATAAATGGACAGGTTTGCATTATATTTTGGAGGTGGAATTGACGGTCTTTGCTAATGGACGAGATGTGAGAGATGAGACAAAAGGAGATGTTATGGTTTCTAACTTGGTCACCTTCACGGATGGTGCCATTTTTTTAACTCAGGAGAAAGGAGCTGGTTTGAGGAAGGGATTAGGAGACAAAGGTGAGTGCAGTTTGGGTCATGTTGAGTTGGAGTTGGACTATCCAGGTGGAGAGGTCTGATAAGCCATTGGCTACAAGGATCTGGCGCACTCGGGAGAGAACTCAGGGCTGACCATTCAGATTTTAGGAGTCATTAAACTGCAGATGAGGCCCCTTCAGGGGAATGAGTGCACACTGAGAAGCCAAGGGCCCAGGATAACTGGGCACCATCTCTGAGTAACAGGGCAAAGCTATCACAGCTGTGCGTTGCCAGCATACATGCTTTTCTTTACCAGCCACACATCTCTGCTTCAAAGAGGGTTCCCGGATCGTGTACATGTGTCTCTCAGCTAAACTTAGAGGAAGAAGCATAGTGGCCAATCCTAATTTCTCCACTTTACCATAAATTATACCTACAGGGGAGAAGGAACTTATATTTTGTCTCATCTGTCAAGTGTTTTACATTCATTACCTTATTTAAATGCTTGCAATAATCCTACACAAAAGTTATTATTGCACCCAAGCCCTTGAGGTTAAGAATGGATAAGTCAATTGCCCAAAGATATAGCTCTTAAATGGCAGTAAGAAGATTTGACTCCAGGTCTACCTACCTATCGGTGCTACCCCACCTCCTGAAATACAGCTGGATTCTTAAGAAGACCTATGCAAAAAAAAAAAAAAGAAGAAGAAGAATAAGGCCTGTGCAACCTTCTTCCTTCCCTGCTTCATAAATATATGAATATATATTCAATATATATAATATTCAATATATATTCTGTATATTGGATATACATGAATATATGAATAACTTAACCCTTTGCTTACCATTAGACTACAACTCCCCTTAGGGGACATAAAGCTCTAAATTGTTTTATGCCTCAGTAGGAACAAATTTCAGGTTCTTAAGAACACATTTTAATTTTATAGGAGGAGAACACTGAAATCTTGAAGGAGGAATAAAAAGACAGAAAAGGCTGGCTTGTTAAAAATTAGCCCCCTTCATCAGTTTTGTGTGCTTTTAAGATTTTTCGATGTATTTCTGCATATGTCTGTATTTTATGGAAAGTTCCATTTCTGGGTCTCTTACCCCAATATTTAGATCTGATTAAAGGTGACCTTAAACTGCACGCTGACCCCACCATGGCCAGCAGAAGGCAGCCAGCCTGGGCTGCGGTTGTGGACTTGCAGCTGTGGACTTAGGCACAACTTGCAACCTTTTCCCTTGAGGATTATACCGTTATGTGCACTTTTAAAATTTTGAGCAGATGGAGCTAGGAAAGCTTATTGGAGATACTTAGAGGAGTCCCTTCTGCCCTGTCTGGGTCTGTTTGCCAAAATAAATGACATGTATCAGGACAGGGCATTGGTCCAAGCCCATTGAAATTCTGCTAGTAGTCCAAGCAGTGATGGTGTTTCAGATTGGTTCTGTGTAATGATCAGGGTTAGGAAGAGAGAAATGATGTGTGAGCATCTGGCTGCTGCAGCCTGCTGATAGGGACGGTCCCGGGGGCGGGTCCGGGGGGGCAGCCTCAAGCACCCCCTAGGACATCTGCCACTGGCAGACAGTGTAAGAGCCACTCACTGGTAGCAGGCAGTCTGATTTGAGTCCCACGCCATTCCTACTAGCTGTGTTACCTAAACAAGTCCTTCCTCTTCTCTCAGCCTCCTCCCCTGCGTATAAAATAAATCCTGGACTGAATGGTCTCCAAGGGCCCTTTCTGTTCCAACATTCTGTGACTCCTCTGACACTGGTTTGATTTCTTTCTCGCTGTAGTGGGAGAGGCCCACCTACCCACCTGTTTATCTGTAGCCCTATGTTCTTACACTGCCCTCTACTGGTGATTATGAAAAGTGTCACCGATAGCATCTCCAGAGGAAACAAAGCAGTTCACTGACAGTAAAGCACTGAGCTTCGGCAGTACACTGGGTACTAAGAAAGAAATCCTGTGTATTGGAGATGAGGAAAATGACCATGTGGCTATAATCACAAAGTAAGCATATGTAATAGATATAGCTGGCAAAGCAACCCCCAAAAGAAATGTCTCCTTCTTCTTTTTTTTTTTTTTTTTTTTTTGGTGGCCTCCTCATGGTGCTCTGTACCACAGTATGAAAGGACTTCAGTAGATGGGGAGGCTCTTTGTCTCATATCACTGGTAGCCTCCAACTGCACACTCTAGAAGGGCCTGCCGCTATGGTGACAAGGCAGTTCAAGACTAGCAGCACCCCCAGAAGCCTCAAGACATCCCATGGTCCCTGCTTCTGCCCTGAAGCCAGCCTGAAAGGTTTCACGCTGGACTACTGACATGGCCACCAGTCTAAACACCTGGACCCAGCCCCAAAACTCCTTGTTTCTTTGAAGGGTACCTTTCTAAATATCCACTTTGGAAAAAGAGCAGACTTTTTTTTTTTTAATTCATGAGTTCTTTAAGAGACTTACTTTCTATTTTCTGGCTGGAATCAAGTCAGCAAATTCAGCAGTCCCACCCAACCGAAGGAAAGGAAGCAGAGCTTTGCTGGGTGAAATCAGAATTCTTGTTAAGTCCAGCCTTAGAATCACCCCATGCCTACATTTCCGTGCTCATACTTGCTGTTGACCTTGTGTTCACCAAGGCAAGGGATCCAAGGTGGAATGTGCCACATCATGTGCCCACGTTGGGCACAGCCCAAGTTCCTTTGGTGTGAGCAGAATGGGAATTGGGCCACATCACAACCCACTATCTCAGTAGCTGCTCAATGGTTTATCATGCTTTCCTTCTTCCCTCTCTTGGCATGAGAAAGCTTTTGTCAGGGCTCAGATTTGGGTTAAACATTCAATGCTACAACTGGATCTTCTCTGCTAGTAATATCACCTTGGCAGGTCCATCTTGCCCCTGTCCTCCTACCAAGCAGTACTCTCTTCCCAACAGTTGGTCCTTATCTGCCTCCCCTGTTCCACTCTCAGGCAGGCTGCCCCAGCCTCCTGCTGACACACACTTGTTCTCCTGAATGATCCTTGATGATTTTCAGCCCCAAAGACTGCTTTCCTCCCAGCTGGCTCTCTAGACCTACCACAACAACTCCTCAACTTCCCGCCTAGCTTCCTATGTCCACTTCAACTGGAGCTCACTCAACCTTCCCAATATGGTCCATGACTCCTCCCAGCCAAAGGCCAAGTGCAAACAGTCTGTAGACCTCCATGGCTAGCCCCACCTCTGTATTCCTACAATATTTACATTCTGTTTTAGACTTGTACTGTTCGTTATGGCTTGCGTGCATCAGTCTTCAAAAGTAGGCCCACATTTTTGACTCCCTCATTCATCCTCGACACCACCCTTTTTGAAAATACTGCTCTTTTTTTCTTTATACATATGTACACAGACGTATATGTACTCTACCTATAGACACACTTATATTGATTTTTAATTAGAATAGTGAATAACCAAGTCGTTATAAACAAAATCCCAACAATGAGAGATAGTAGTCTGCATGCTTACCCCTTCACCCCATCATTCCCAGAAGTAAGTTTGGTAAACAATTTTAGCCTAGTGCTATTTGTAGACTGCATGTTGAGTGGTAGATTGTGCCCCTAAGAAGTGCATCTCCTTGGGAAGAATGTCTTTTACTTCTTTGCAAGTGTCCTAGGTCATCACGCACTTAAATGACACTGAAAATTATACTCCAAAGGACCTGCACAACCAGTGGCCACTTACATCTCTAATACATGACTTTAACTACCATATAAGTCATCTGTCCTTTAACAAAAGTAGATTTTGAAGTGAATAGTAAAGGGCATGTTTAATGGGCTTTTTTTCAGAGTTTTTCACAGATTCGTAGGCAATTACAGAGAGCCAGTAAAGAGGCCAGAAGGTGGAGATGGGAAGCATTTATGAAAATAGGCTTTCTATCTTGTATGGTGTTGTGTTCTCTGAGAGGTAATGTACATTACTAATGGTTTGCACTTTTCTGCCAAGAAAATTCAGTTCCTACTGGGATTTGTTCTAAATGATAGTCCGGCCCGCCTATGTTTCACCTGCTGGGGTTAATTCTCAGTCTTATTCTGCTTTAAAATGTCAGCCTGAACTCTCAGACTTAATTGTTACAGACATTTTATGACCAGGGCATTCAAAATCCTCAGGCTGCTCCCTCTCACTACCATAATGGATACTTACAGAGATTTCTCAGACCCCTTGTATTTGACACATTTGACACTATACAGATGGGAGGTAATAGGAAGGAAGAGCAGGTAAACAATTCGTGTATGTAAGTGCTTGTGTGTGTGTATGTGTGTGTGTGTGTTCCCCACGTGTTGCCACATGCAGTGATGGAGTCCTGGGATCAGCCAACCCAGATGAATTCTGACACATTGGTCAGCTCATGGGTTTGCTACACTCTGGCTCCCTGGGGCTGTATTCTTTAGGCACAACCATTTCCAAACTTCACTGCAAGCATGTAGTCAGCCACTTGGAGTTACAAACTGCCACAGTGTTCTCCGGCATTCTATTCTTTTACTATTTTGACAATCTGATGAATGACCTGGCATTAACTTAGAAGAGGACAATATTATCCAGCCTGAATAACTAATCTCCTAAGAAGTACAAAGTTGAAGGATCTTGGTGCACATGAATTTTATTAAATGTGCTTCTAAAATGTGTTCTATCCAAATAAGCTTAGCAGTTCCTAAAATAGCTTTTCTGATCCATGTCTGGAACTTTGGCATGCCTCACGATCTCTAAGCCAAAATTATTTAGTTAAGTGGTGACAGTGTTCTTCGTGCTTGGGAAAGCAGGAAGTGTTGATGTTAAGTCCTCTATTGACTAATTATACTCTTCTGTCCATCTTAGGGGAGACCTGGACCAATTGGAATTCAAGGGCCCACCGGTCCTGAAGGATTTGTTGGATCTACTGGTTTATCAGGGTTGAAAGGAGAAAAGGGTTCCCCAGGCCCTCTGGGACCATATGGACCAAAAGGAGATAAGGTAAGATCCTCGAAAGCTTGATTTTCCTGCAGTGTGTGGGTCCAAATACAAAAGTTGAAAGTTATCAATCTCAATTCTGCTTATTTATGAAAATAATATTGTTCCCAAATACTTTGGTACCATGATACATACTTTGATAAGAGAGAATACGGGTGGCATGCTGCTGATGGATCAACCCATTTCTCAAGAGACTTATTGTGCAAGCAAACTGTGAAGTGAATGTATTAACTACTTTCCAGATGAGTAGGCTCCCTGTGGTGAGAAGTCATGTGGGTTTGAATGGGGCACGAGTCAGAATTCCAGTTAGCTGAGCAGTAGAGCTCAAGAATCCAAGAAAAGAGACTGGGGACCAAGAGGTCAGAGTGCTTGGAAGCAATCTGGGCCACAAATATAAGAAAAGAGCTGCAAGAAAGGAGAGCGATAATGTCATGGTACCTAGAAAACTGAGTTTATCAGCTCAGTTTCTGTTCCTTGCCTGTTTTCATCACCACCCATTATCCTTATTGCAGGAGGGATTCTCATACTAAGATAATGAGGATGGCCGAAGACACAAGACCTGACACTGGACAGATGAGGTCAATAGTAGTTTATTAGTCACAGGTTATACTCACAGTTCGGGAGAGGACACTGTACACACATAAAGCCACACAGGGGTTGCACTCAGGAACAGAGTGAATTAAGAGGCTATGGAAGGCGCACTTTGTAGTATCAAGAGGTTGGAGTTCCTGAAGGTAGATGTGATCTCGCTTTGTGAATAATTCCACATTCCAGCCAGGAACTAAAACAGCTCTTCAGGGATCAGCAAAAACTACTCCTGCTCCATTTGGCAGGAAGACTTGTTTGGCTAAAGGACCTTATCTGAAGGAGCAGAGTGGAGAGAGAACGTATGCCTAGGCTATTCAAAGTCTTCCTGGTGTTCTCCAGATGTCAAGGCAGCATGTGATATTGAGCCTTAACTTTAGGGCTTATACTAGGCTGTCTAAGAACTGGTCCCAGAACATACATATGTCCAAAGCTCTGGGTAGAAGCAAATGATTTCTTGGAGATGGAATAGGGAGCAAAGCAACACAGTGCAGAGCAGGGGGGATACAAAACATTTCTTAATAATTTACATTTTTGAATCATGTAAACAAACTGACCAAAACTAGACGTGTCTTACACCACCAACTAGATGTGTCTTACACTCCTCTTCCTATTCCTTCTTTTAGGGTCCCATGGGAGTTCCTGGTTTTCTTGGCATCAATGGGATTCCGGTAAGTGTATCCACAAAAGCATTTTTCATAGCACCCTCTAGGTTCTGCTCAGGTATTTGGGCCTTAATGGCATCCTGTCTCATGTAAGTATGCTTGGGATCAAGTAGTAAGACATGTGTGGTGAGGTCTGAAGAGCAGTGATCACATAGTTAACCTTGACTCAGGTGCAGGCAGCCCTAAATCAAATGGTTGTGAGGTGGAGGACCATGTGCATCCTTAACAAACCATTGATATCTTAGCCAAAAGAATTAGGTCTTGTGGGTCAAGGAGATCTTTGATTGGAGATGAGGAACTGGTTCTAAGGTATAGAAACATAGCCATGTAAGAGCATGTAAATACTCACTTTACAAAAATTTAAAAGATAAATAAAATTAGATAGAAAAATCCTTTGTGATACCTTCATACATTTTGTTTCAATACTTTGTTCTCTTTAGCCTTAGCCTTAAGTCATTTTGGAGTGAATTTCTCTTTAGTTTTTACAAAGTAACCAATCCAAAGATCGTATTGAGGTTGTCACTTCCACTCATCCTGTGGACCCCTGCTCTGCTAGAGATAGGTGGGGACTTGGAGCCTGTGGACATTTCCTTTTCCCATTTCATCCAACTCAATCCCTTTGTTTCTCCACTTTGGTGCCATACTCCAACTAAGCCTGCTGCTGGAGCTTCCATTGTAACATTTCACCAGCCTTTACAACATTTGGAACTTACTATCACTTTTTCATTCTGTACTTTGCCACTTCTCTCCATATTTAATCCATAGCTGGAACTGTGTTTGTCTATGACAGTAGTTCTCTATCTTGTTTAAGAGAGATCAGAGAATCGTGTATGGAAGCTCAGCATATAGAAGAGAAAAAAGTGCAACTTGACCACTTGAGGGAGGCCCTAGAGCCTGCCTTTATACTTACAAGAACCTTTAAGGTTTCGTCTGGCCCTTATGGAAGCACAGTTTGGGAAGCCCTAGACATAACATCTTCTTGTGTTATGCTACAAAATCATTTAGTGTAAAGAAAGAAGTTTCCAATATCTTTGTGCCAATCTATAGGTATTTCTTGAGCACCTCCTATGTGCCAACACTCTACTATGGGGATATAGAGGAAGCATAAAGTTCTGGCCTCAACGATGTCATCATTTGATCCATTTCCTCCCAGGATTTAGTAGTCATTTGTGAATTTGGAGAATAGAAGCCTCACTTATATTTGTTACATGTATCAACAAATCGCCCTTCAGATTTCTATATTGTATTCAACTGCAGAGTCTGAAAAATGCCCAGTAATAGGTCAGTGGGAAAATAGATGAATAAGGATGATTATCCCTTAGCATTTTGGGGGACTGTGCTCCTACGTACACATTAACCAAAATCTCCACTCAGAGTGTGACTCTTCTGAGAGTCAGGGGGTGAGGGAAACTAGCAAACTAGAAACAGTCTGTCATTCATCCTAGCTTCACCATTTGGAACTTGCAGTGTTAATATCCCACCTACAGCAGTCTCTTTTTAATGGGACCTGAAAGGAACTAAATTGTATGAGATCCACTGGTTGCTGCCAAATCTAAATTTGAACCCCCAGCCCACCCCACACCACAGTCCAGCTGGGCTCTTCTGCCTCCAATTTATAGACAAGGCAGCCCTAGAGCTTGAAGAAATTGATCACTTCTCTTTGGGGCTTCAGCCCTTGGGAGAAAAAATTGCAGCTGTCTGGACTCTTTCAAATGAGTTTGCTGCTCCCAGTAAACACTCCCACCCCTCGGCCCTTCCCTTGACCTAATGTTTTCCGTGTTTTCTTTTGACTTTTGATTGCTGTATCTTCAGACTCCAAGCCTTGTTATTCCATGAGATCCTTCTCCTTTATTCTTCCCCTCTATTCCAACTAATCAAAAAGGCTATACTGAGTACCTCTTATAGAGTGCTTATCTACTCTTTCGATCGCTAAGGTTCTAGGCATCTTCTGTGTCTATCTCATGTACCGTAGCTTTTCGTTCCGTAGAGCCCCATGGTATTTATTGTCTCATGTGACAGTCTCATCTGGCCCCTTGAGAGCACAGATTATGTCTTCTGCTTCTCCCAGAGGCCCCAGAAGCCCAAGGCTGAGTTCAACATGTAACAGGAAATCCAAAAAGATTTGGGAGACTGACCTCAACTTTTAGGGCCTATAGAAGCAACAGTTCTCTCACTACCGGGATTCCCTCACTCAAAGGAAAACACAGACACCACAGGCACAGACTACTTATTTTGTTCAATTTTCAGCAACGAGTTTTAAGCAGTTTTTCTGAAACCTACAGCTTCTCCAACACATCTTACTAAGCTCGATCACTCTATGGATATGGTTTCCTTCTTAATATTGGCTGATTGTTAACATACGTGTCACTGGTTTGTGTCCCCAAACTCCATTTCTGCTGTGATGTGGACAATTTCAACATAAGTGGGTGAGCAGTTATTCCATAAGAATCTAAGTCTTTGCATTGAGAGGCACAGCAACAAGTGGAGTGAGGGAGCAAACGAGCATTCATTAAGATATGCAGAACTAGAACAACATAGACTGGTGACAGTGGGTTGTGGTCTTAATGATATCCCAGCTGTGAGTCGGAGCTGTTGGCACCCACAAGAAATACATGTTTAGCAAATGTTTCCAGTTAAAATAAGTTGGGAGCAGAGGTTTTTCAAGTTGTTCTTTGTGATTTGTATCTACCTTTTCCCGTGGAATCAGTCTCAAACATTTCCCTCCCTAGATTAGTAAATGAGCACACTAGATTTATATCCTCAAAATGGACACAAACCATTCATCAAACTGAATCTTTTCCTTTGAAACCGAGTTCCAAGGAAAACTGCTCCTCTATAATATAGCAGATCCTCCTAGTCTGAATGTTCATTCTCTTGTTGCTATATAGAAACATGGTCTCTTCCCTCAAAGAGCTACACTCTCTTGGAAAGGTGGTCCACACATAAGTAAAATAATTCATTGTAACCAGAAAGGGCAAAGTGTCAGATATTTTGTGGTACTGAAAATTGAGAAGAGTTAGAATTCAGCCTTGTGGATTACTCTTGCTGACTTGCCTGAGAGAATAAAGATTTACCATTTATTGAGCTTCTGCTTAGTAAATCTAATCTCACTTGATTTTAACTATATCCCAATGAGGCAGGCATTATTCATTTTTAATGTTGATGACAACCCTGGAAAGTGACATTATTCATTGCCATTTTACAGGTGAGGGAACTGAGGTTCCAGCTGGAGAATGGCAAAGCTGGAACTGGAGCACAACCTGACTGGCTCAAAACATGCATTATCTACCATTCCATCATATCAGCTAGATAAGAAATGATTGACAGGTCTGAGTTAGAGGTAAAATAATTCCAGAGAATGAAAGTGTAAACAGGTATCCCTGGAATCCTAGGTAGTAGATATCAGAAGTTTGGATGAAAAACCTAGAGAAGGATTGAGCCCAAATAAAAAATATGGATACAAAAAAGTAAGAATCCAGACAAACATCTTGGTGTCAAACAGAACCAAAATCCTAGGAGTAAGGAAAATCCTTGGTAGTGAGTCTGCCTATTGTCTTGCCTTAACTTATTCCTGCTATCCAGCTGAGAGACAAGCAACACATAGGAAGTTTGCCTGGGACATTTTACAGTGGTGGTTAGGATCCCAGCAGGAAACAAGCATTACATCCAAAAGGTTTAATTGAATAGGCTGAATGAAGAGCATATTTAAAGGATATGAGCAAAATTAATGGAAACAACAGTGGATAGTCCAAAAGTTAAAAAAATAGAATTGTAATACTGGAACACAGTGAAATCTGGAGCCATGGAACAGCTGTTGTCCAGTAGGAGCTAAGACTGTAGAGAAATTTGACTATTACCAAAAAAATGTGGGTACAGAGAGAAGCCCTGGATGAAATAAATAAACTGTGCTCTTCTCCTGCTCCAGTCTCCAGCCTGTGCCCAAATACGGCTGGGAGACAGAGGGAAAGGGAATTTGGTCGGTACAATCCACACAGGCCGGCCACCAAGAACACAGATCTGGGGATCTTCAGGGCAAAAAAGAATAACTGGGGGCTGGGGATTTAGCTCAGTGATTAGAGTGCTTGCCTTGCAAGCACAAGGGCCTGAGTTCGATGCCCGGCACCACAAAAACAAAACAAAAACAAAAACAAAACAAAACAAAAAAAAAGAATAACTGTCCCAGTTGGTTATAAAAAATGAGGACTCTAATAATCTGTGTCAGTTTCTGCAATACAGCTAAAAATCATCTCCTGAGTTTGCAGAGGCACAGACTAAAGGGAATTTATTGCAAAAGACAAATCCTGACAATTTCCCTGGATTTAGCATTTCATGAGTCCAGTAGCTTAGACTTACACTTTTGTATTAATAGTCTGACAACTTCCTACAACTGCAATAACAATGAAAATAAAACAGAATTATATGGAGCATTTTCTCTGTAAGAATTTTGCAAAAGGTTGTTACCTCTAACATAGTAATCCTCCTTCTGGGAAGGATAGGGAATACAAATAAAGACCCCCGATGGATGCCTGGAACAGGATAGTACCAAACTTTATAATTTAATGCCTTTTCTATTTTAAAGAAGCATTTATCATGCACCATGTCATAACTTTTGCAATTTAAAATGTGACCATCAAACTAGCTCAAATTTCTTCTTTCTTCACAGTTTCATAGAACACTTATTCTTACCATATGTCTTAGTTACTTTCTTGTTTCTCAGATAAAATACTTGACACTCATACCTTAAAGGATGTGTCTTGGTTACTTTTCTCATTGCTGAGACAAAATACCTGACCCAAAATACCCAAGGTTAAGGGAGGAAAGGTTTATTTAGCTCACAGTTTGTACAGGGTTCAGTTCATAGTTGGTTGGCTCCAAGGCACTGTGTCATGGCAGAGAAGAAACGGTTCATGGCAGGCAGAAAGCAGCAAGCTCCAAGCCTCATGACCTTCTTTCCATCCCTCATATCTTATCCAGGCTACCTACCCTTAGGGTGGGTAACACTCACACCCTTAATCCTAGTATAGCACCATGAATCAATCCTAGGATCACACACCCTAGATCCAGCCACCCGCAAAGAGCCTCTCCTATGACCACATGAGACTTTCAGGGGACATCTAGATACAAGTCATAACAGGAGGAAAGATTTATTTTCTTTTTTAAAATTCATTTTATTGGTACACTTTTTATATAAATAGTGATCACATTCATCATAGGGAATTTGTACCTGTACATACTATATCTTTATTCTTCTTTGTTCCCCATTCCCCCCCTTCAATTCTTCTTCCCCTCCTTATTTACAAAAGCTTTCTTTCCATTTTTTTCCTTTGATTCTCCTTTTTTTTCCCTTTCCCATCCTTCCATTCCCCCTTCCACCTCCCTTCTTCCCCTTCCCATTTGAACATTTTCTGCCCACTTCCCAATATCATCATCCATTTTGGTCTTTACCATTTCAGTTTCTCACACCAGAGAAACAATGTGACATTCAAACACATGTGTCCAATTTATTTCACTTAAGAGTACGGTCTTCTTAAGTGAAATAAATCGGACACACATGTTTAAATACTGCATAGTTTCTCTGGTGTGAGAAACTGAAAGTGTAAATAAAGACTAAAATGTATTATACTGGGAAAGGGAAGAAAATGTCCAAATGGGAAAGGGAACAAGGGAGGGGTAATGGAACAGAGGACAAGAGAAATAAGAAATGGAAGGAAAAAATGTAAACAAAGCTTTTGTAAATAGGGAGGGAGGAGGAGGTGATGGGAGGGGAATGGGAAAAAAAGAAGCAACAAGATATGTCATGTACAGGTACAAATCCCCAATGATGAATGTTATCACTATGTACATCTAAAATGTACCATTAAAATAAAATAAAATTTTTTAAAAGAGTATGGTCTCAAGGTGCATCTATCAAGTTAAAAATGTCTCAAGTTTATCCTTCTTTATGACAGAGTAGTAGTCCACTGAATATAAAAACCACATTCTTGTAGTATGATGTTTTTAACTCTTTCAGGAAGATAAACAGAAGGAGAATAACTGGGTCAAGTAGAACCTCTCATTTTAGTTATTTTTGGGGAAATCTCCATACTGATTTCCATAGTGATTGTACCAATTAACACTCCCACCAAGAGTGGAGAAACATTCCTTTATCCCCACAGCCTCGCCAGCACTTGTTATTGGTTGATTTCTTGGTGATAGCCATTCTTTCTGGAGTGAGATGGAATCTCAGTGTTGTTTTAATTTGCATTTCTTGAATGACCGGTAATGTTGAACATTTTTTCATATATTTATTTGCTGTTTGTACTTATTCATCTGAGGAGGGTCTGTTCATTTCAGATGCCCATTTTTGAACTGGATCTTTAAATTTGGGGGGTCTGATTGTTTTGAGTTCATTATATATTCTTCATATTAGTCCTTTGTCTGAGGAATAGCTGGTAAGAAAAAAGTTCCCATTATGTTGCTTGTCTCTTCACTCTATTGGTGGTTTCTTTTGCTGCACAAAATCTTTTTAATATGTTCAGATCCCAGTAGATTCTTTGTAATATTTCCTATGCAATCAGGGTTTTGTTCATAAAGTCTTTGCTTGTATCTATGTCTTCAAGAGTTTTACCTATTCTATCTTCCAGCAGATTGTTTCTGTTTTAATATTTAGGTCTTTGATCCATTTCAATGTCAGTTTACTGCATGATGAGAGACATGGATCTAGGCATATGGAAAGCCAGTTTTCCCAGCACCACTTATTAAAGAGGTTATCTCTCTTTCAGGGTAGGTGTTTGGCCCCATTGTCAAAGATAAGGTGGCTGTGTTTGGAGCTGTTTCTACATCTTCTATTCTGTTCTACTGATCCCTTGCAACTATTTTTTTGCAAGTACCATGCTGTTTTTAACATGGTAGCTTTGTAGTATAATTTCAAGTCAGGGATTGTGATGTCCTCCTGCACTGCCCTTGTTGCCCAGAATTGTTTTTGCTATTCTATGTCTCTTCTGGTTCCAAATGAATTTTAGGATTGTTTTCTCTAGTTCTGTGAGACATGCTATTGGTATTTTGATTGGGATTGCATTAAATCTGTATAACAGTTTTAGAAGTATGGCCATTTCCACTGTATTGGTTTTACCTATCCAAGAACAAGGGATATCTTTTCATTTTCTAATATCTTTTTTGATCTCCTCTTTCAGAGTACTGTAGTTTTCAATGTAAAGTTCTTCCACTTCCTTTGTTAGACTGATTCCTAAGTATTTCATCTTTCTTGATGCTGTGGTGAGAGGTATTGTTTCCCTAATTTCTCTCTTGGTGAGTTTGTTATTTGTGCACAGGAATGCTATTGATTTTCTAGAGTTGACTTTGTATCTTGCTACTCTTCTGTATTTGGTTATTAAATCTTGACTCTTTGGTGGAGTTTTGGGGGTCTTCTATGTAGAGTATCATGTCATCTACAAATAATAATAATAAATTCTTCTTTTCATATCCTTATTCCCTTTATTTCTTTCTCTTGTCTCATTGCTCTGGCTAATGTTTCAAGAACTATATTGAATAGGAGTAGTAATCGTGGGCATCCTTGTCTTATTTTTTTTTATTTTAGAGTGAATGCTTTCAGTTTTTGACCATTTAGTGTGATATTGGCAGATGGCTTTTATCCGATTGAGGTAAAGACCTTTCTAATTTTCTGTACAGTTTTTATTATGAATGGTGATGGACTTTAGCAAATGCTTTTTCTGCATCCATTGAGATGATCATGTGGTTTTTGTCCTTGCTTCTGTTAATGTGGTGTATTAAATTTATTGATTCGTGCATGTTGAGCCATGCCTGCATCCCTGGGATGAATCCTACTAAGTTATGGTACATAATCTTCTTGATGATTTGATGTATTCTATTTGCCAGTATCTTATTGAAGATTTTTGTATCTATTCTCATTAAGGAGATTGACCTGTAATTCTCTCTTTTGGTTGGATCCTTTTCTGCTTTTAGTATCAGGGTAGTGCTTGTTTCCAGTAATGAGTTTGGGAGTATTGATTCCTTTTCAATTGCATTAAAGAGCTTGAGAAGTAGTGGCATTAGATCATCTCTAAAGTTCTTGTAGAATTCAGCAGTGAATCTGTCAGGACCTGTGCTTTTCTTTGTTGGTAGTTTTTAATTATTTGTTCAATTTCATTGACTGATATTGGGTTACTTAGAAATTTTATATCTTCTCAATTCAGCTTTGTGAATTAGTATATATCTACAAGTCTGTTCATTTCTTCTGAGTCTTCCATCTTATTAGAGTACAGGTTCTCAAAGTAAGTATTGATAATCTTCTGGATTTCTGCAGGATCCATTATGATTTCACTCTTTTCCTTCCTAATTGCATAGATTTCAGTGTTTTCTTTCCTTTTTTGATAAGGTTGACTAAGGGTTTGTCGATTTTATTTAATCTTCCAAAGAATCAATTCTTTAATTCATTGATTGTTTGTAGTGCTTTCTTAGTCTCAATTGCATCAATTTTTGATCTGATCTTTATAATTTCCTCCCCTGTATGTGCTTTGGGTTTAACTTGCTCTTCTTTTTCTAGAAGCTTGAGGTTCAACATTAGGTTGTTTATTTGAGTTCATTCTGTTTTTCTAATGTGGGAATTCACTGCTATAAATTTCTCTAGTAATTGCTTTCATTGCTTCCTATAAGTTCCAGTATGTTCTATTGTCACTATCACTTAATTATAGAAACTGTCTAATTTCTTCTTCAAGTTCATCTGTGACCCACTGGTTGTTCAGGAGGGTGTTATTTAATTCACATGCATTTACATAGTTTTTGTGGTTTATTTTGCCATTGACTTCCAATTTCATTGCACTGTGGCCTGATAATATGCATGGAATAATTTTGATTCCTTTGAATTAATCATATTCTATGAGGTAGTATGTGGTCTATTTTGGAGAAAGACCCATGTGCAGCTGAAAAGAATGTGTATTCTCTTTTTGTATGTGGAACACTCTGTAGATATTTAGTAAGTCCATTTGCTCAAAGTCCATTTGGTTCAACCATGATATTTTTTGTTAATTTGTTTGTCTAGTTGATCTATTTGTGACAGTGGAATGTTGAGGTCCCCATTACAATTGTCTTAGTGGTAATTTGATTTTTCATATCCATTAATGTTTATTTTATATAGTTGTGTGTGCTGGTATTTGGTAGATATATAGTTATGTCTGTTATTTTTCCTCTTGGATTGTTCCCTTAATAAGTATGTAGTGATCTTCTTTGTCTTTTTTGATCAGTGTTGGCTTTAAATCCACTTTGTCCACAATTAGAATAGCTACCCCAGCTTTTTTCTTGGTTCCTGTCACATGGAGTATTGTTTTCCATCTGTCAAATTGATTTTTTTTTTGTAGTCCTTGGCTATTTTTAAGAATTCTTTCATTTGGTGATCACTAACTCCAAACCTGTCTTCTAGATATGATATTCTGTCCTCACATTGGTTGATTCTGCTGTGTAAACTTTCAATGGAATTTTTAATCTCCTGGGTATCTGTTTGAATCTGTCTCCTGAAATCCAATTCTTTACTATTTTGGGCACTCATGGTTTTTATCACTTTCCTAAACTCCTCTATTTTCTTATCTGTACCTACTCTAGATTCACTAACCATGTCCTTCATTATGGTCATCATTTCTTTTGTTATCTGTGAAATTATTTCTGATTTGCTTTTTCTAGAGACTCATTTGTCTGCTTTGTTACTTCTACTGCTACCATTTCTGAAAGTTCAGCTGGGTGGCTTTTGATTTCCTCCACCTCAGTGCACCATGGATTTGCCTTGGGCAAGCTAGAGGTCTGGGATTATATCTTGCTTCCATGTCTTCTCATTTTCTATTTTTTAAATTTGTTTTCTGCATTAATGCTTGTAAATTGCTTATGGAAGGCAGCTTTATTACTAGCATTGAGACCTCCCTAGGAAATGATTACATTTAGAGATGTCTTCTAGATTTAACTGGCTTTTGAGTCTGTCCCAAGATCTTGCCTCTTCAATTTATTAGGGATGAGAAGTTGCTGCTCATTTGTCTTAGAACCCAGTTGTTTGGTACTGGACTATGGCATTCTTTATGATCCCCAGACATTGACTTATGATCCCCAGACAATCTCAGTATTGGCATAGAAGAATGAACAACTGATCAACAACTATATCACCTTGGCTAAAGTAGTACGATCAGTAATAACAGTAGCATCAAGCACAGTCTAGAAAATGACAAACTGTGGTAACTGTTAATTTGCCCCTTTTAACCATAGGTACAAGATTTATAGTTATATAACAAAATCTAAAACAAATCAGAAAATTATATGCAGTAAATATTCCATGAATAGAGCAATTTTATCCTCAAGAGAAAAAAATTAAAAAGATAAAAGGAAAAATAGGGAAATAAAAGAAAAGAAGGACATTAGAAGCAAGGCTGAAAGGACAAAGTAAGATTGTCCAAGCTTTGGGAAACTGGTGAAGGATACAGAAGGGAAATAAGGAAAAAGCAAAAACAAGAACTAAACAAAACAAAAATCCTAAAAACATTGTTCACACTCATGAAAAAAGAAAACCAAACAATCAAGAAAAAAGAAAAAAAAAGCAAAGAAAAAAGATTTCTGTGTTCTTTCAAGCTTGTGTTTATCTTCTGGAATCTACAGTTTTGTGGTAGTGTCCAGTTCCAGGCGTGTCTCTGCTGTCACTAGTAGACAGAGCCCAGATCCATGCTGAATGATCTGAGAAAGCCTGCAGTAGGATTAAAGTGGGGTGCTGGATAATCCCAGCAAACTTGCAGTAGAAATAGGGCAGAGTGCTGATTCTGGGGCTTTCAGCTCCATAGAAGTTCAGGCTGATCCTGACTTCTGGTTATGGAGTTACAGCCTGAGTTGTTCAGCCTGCAACACTCTGAATGTGTCTCTTGCTGGCCTGACCTCAGTTCCGTGGCCCTGGATGTCTCCGAGCATGGCTGTGTTTCACCTAGTCACTGAGAGCCCTGAGATAAAGCCAATACATGGCTGCTCCAAATCCTGGGTTCAGTTGGTTCCTCCCTAAAATGGCATCTGGCCAAGCGCTCTCTCCAGGTGACTCTTGGACTGGAGTTCCTCACCAAGTAGCTCACAGCATCCACTAATCTATTCCACTGGTGCTTTTCTCTGTGGAGTCACCCACTTTCATGTGTCTCTGTAGATTGTAGCCTCCTCTCTCATGCCACGAGCCAAGATTAGGGAGAAAGTGCAGTTTGCCACCTCCTTTTTCTGCATTGAGGTCTGTCTCTTCGCTTTCCCTGTGGGCTCCAATTCTCCCTTTAGCTCCTTCTTGAGTCCCAGGGATCCACTTCCCTCCCTTTCTTCCCCAAGTTTGTATGTTCCAGTATCTAGATTCTGAATCTCAGAGAGGCTGATTTGCTATTTACCACCCTGCCATCTTCCTAGAAGTCTCCAGGAAAGGCTTAGTTTGGCTCACATTTGTAGACGTTTCAGTCCATAACTGACTGGCTCCAAGGCAGGGGGGCATGGCAGAGGTACATGTCAGAGGAGAAACAGTCCATGGCAGGGCAGCAGAAAGCAGAGAGAGATCAAGGGAGGAAGGAAGGAGATAGACCCTTCCAGGCCATGCCCCTCAGTTACTCACCTCCTCCAACCAAGCTTTACCTCCCAACATCACATTTAGCTATAAACTCATCAGTTGACTAATCCACTGATGAGAATCGTGCATCCATGACACAATTACCTCCCAAAAGCCCCACTTATGAGCACATGAGGCTTTGCAGGGACGTCTAGATATAAACAATAACATCACAGGTATTAACAACCTCAACACGTGATTTTTTTCTATATTAAATTGAGAATGTTTACCTTTTTACGTCATTGAAGTGTTTCACAGCTTCTCCTTGGCATATCTAAATTGCCAGCACTACTACTCTTGTTCTAGAGCCCTTGTTAAGGAAAATAAGGGTTGTTAGAACATGATCACTGTGATAGCACTGCGAGAATTGGCCTGATAACTGAGATGACTATTAAGTAACTAATGGGCAGGTAGAGTATACAATGCAGCTATGTTGGACAAAGGATGATTACATCTTGGGTGGTACCAAGTGGGATGGCATGTGATGTGCAATTTAAAACTTAGGAATTGTTTATTTCTGTGGATAAAGTAAGACTACTTGCAATTTGAAAAGTTCATTTTTGAACACATGGCATACTTCCCTTAAATTATAAAATATATATTTGGCTTTTTAAAGTGTTTAGGGAGAAGTAGCAATCTACCTTTCACTGACCCACTCAGATTTTTGATATTTTGGGTTGTCTCTTTGCTCATTTTTTTGCTCCATGCCCAACCTATAACTGGCTTTTGATAAATTTTAAAAGTTATATTTTCTACAAAAAGTTAAGCCTATGTACAACTCTGGAAAGTTATTGAATTTAAATAAGCTGTGTAAAATGCTTACTAATTCCCCAGCAAAACAACTGCCTCAGTAGTAAGTATGGAAAAGAGGAGACGATACAGTTGCCTAACAGAAGCAATAACCTGATATATGATTGTAACAAACTGAGATTGAAAGTGTGGTTCTTGCAGAGCTTGCTTATTTTTTACCAAGAAGCTTTTGTGGGGAGGGTGGAGTATGCTGTGGGAACTGCTCTGTTGACCAAAATCTAGTTCCCATGCAAAGTTTTCTGTACAGAAAGTCATGCCATGACTGTCTGGTCTAGAGTCCCAAACCTGGCATGACTCCCTGTTGGTAGCAGTTCAGCCACCAGACAGCTGAGCTCCATTTTAATATACCTTTGTACCCAGGGAATGTGAAGTTGTAGCATCCTGTGTGCCTTCTCTTTGTGTTTACTCCCTTTGGTTTCAGTTTGGGTCCTATTAAAGTATTAATCCTTTTGGGAGAGATATTTTAGGACCATGATTAGAGACACATACCTGAGTGTAGAAGGAAAACTATGAGAGTATATGTGATGGGGTTAAGAGAGGGCACATGGAGCCAAAGCTTAGCAGCATGCTTGACTTTTCTTATTGTGGAGCTTTTTGGATTCAGTGACAGTCCTGTGGCTGACTTGACCCTTTCTTTTTTATTTGAACAGGGCCACCCTGGACAGCCAGGCCCCAGAGGTCTGCCTGGCCTGGACGGTTGTAATGGAACTAAAGGAACTGTTGGATTTCCAGGCCCTGATGGCTATCCTGGGATTGTTGGACCACCTGTATGCTGCCAGATCTTTGCATGCTAATTCAAATGACATTGCTATCTTCCAAATGTGCCTTTTTCTGCTTCTCTGGGAACTTCAGTAAGCTTCTGTGAGGCAGCCACCACAGGCCCTTGCCCAACAGGACTCTGTGCTGGAAGCACCACAACACTAAAAGTCTAAGGAATACCAGTTAGAGGGGGTTGCACACTAATTCAGGTTGCTTTTTTTTTTTTTAAATACTGCTTTGGGAATTGGCAAGATTGTTAAAAGACTGTAGTACATGTCAGAGCAAAATAAACACTTAGGCTATTTGACATGTTCCTACATTAGATGATGTTGAGAAATACTTGGAACATGTTTATGCAATCATAGAAACACTTAACAAGAATCCAAAAGCGTGGCAAGCTTGGTTTATACCAGTGGTTCTTAACCAGAAGAGATTTTGTTCTTCAGGGTACATTTGGCAATCATTATTGATATCATTAGATGTCACAACTGGAGATATGCTACTGAGATAGGATGCTACCACACACACACACACACACACACACACACACACACACACACATACACCCCAAAGAATTCTTTAGCCCAATGCTGTTGAGTTTGAGAAATACTACACTAAGAGTTTGGCCCCCATCATAACCCTTGATTATAAGATTGATAAGGTATTTATTAGATGCCAGTGTCACCACCTTCATTTAATTCCATTCATCCAGATAAGTTTCAGCTATTCGGGTGCAAGGGATCTGTAGTAGATACTATGTCCTTGCAAGGCTAAGCTTATAAGCATCTGGAAAGAGAAAAATAACACATTTCAAGCCTATCCTTAACCTCACTTGTTACTAAGGGTTCTAATGTGAGACCTTTAACTAGAAATTGTACCATCCATCATGGAGATTTCATAGCTACATGAATTAATTGGCATCTCACTAGACCAGCAGCACCATTGCCTTCTGTGACTAGGTTGTGGATGTGGGTGTACATGTAAGAAAGTGAAACAGACAAATAGGCCAAACACAACCTACAGATCGGTGTAAAGAAAAGGAACCTTGACATCTGAAGACTAAACAAATATACTGCAAAGGAGTGGGGGGTGGTGTAGAGAAAGTTATATTCCTAACATGGAATAATTGGTGTGAGTCACAAAGGTCTTCAAACACTGCCATGGCAACAGGACAGAGAAGTCAAATACTTCTGTGCTAAGAATGGGAATACAGAAAAGCCAAGGGAATTTTGCCTCAAGAAGAAGAATAGAGATCTCAAGGTAATAAGTATCCCTTGACAAAGGAGAAGAGTAGAAACCTAATCCCTTCCCTAAGCTTCGCCTTAAACTTTGCCTTAAGCCTAAATAGGAATTTTGCCTTGTATTTTACTAAGCTGAACATTACCCTTTGCTGAATACCTAAGAATCTCTATTCAATCAGCTTCTTTGAAAAGAATAGAGACCGCAACAATAAGGGAAAATGGACAGTGTTAGGAAAGAAACTAGTTTATGTTTCTGGGACCATATTTTTCTTTCATTATACCAATGGTCCCTGCACTGGAGAAATCCATCTTTCAATCAACTCTTTGGTTCCCAAAATTTAGCCCTACCTGCATCATAACCCAACTTCCCCTTAGATGTACAAACGTTGATTTTCCCTAGGAAGACAAACTGTAACAAACTTACCAAACTCACTGAGATAGCAAAACCATGTGCTTGAAAGACTGGGATTAGGTACTTTGCTTTCCATGTTAGCCGTGAGACACACCAGCTTCTTACACAGGTGTTGGAGCTGAAGTTGTGTGATTGAACCACAAGATGTAGGTAGTTTCATAGGTATGTCTTAGACCCAGTGCCCATAAACTGACCCACAAATGTACTTGGCCTACCTGTTGACTGTTTTTACAACTTGATGGTATTTTGGGGGGAGGTTGCTGGGGACTTGATGATATTTTTAAAAGAAAGTGTGTAAGGAGGTGGGTGTGGTGGCACACACTTGTAATCCCAGCACTCTGGAGGTTGAAGGAGGAATATCGCCATGAGTTCAAGGCCAGCCTGGGCTATGTAGTGAGTTCAAGGTCAGTCTGAACTACATCAGTGAGACCCTCTCTAAAAAAGAAAAAAGTGTAAGGAAAATATAGGACAGATTCCAGATATGACCCATAAAACCTAAATTGTTTAATGTCTGGCTCTTTGCAGAAAAAAATTTTATTGACCTTTGTTCTAGACAAAGGCCCTGTCAGTGACTTGTACCTGTGAGAGAAAGATCAGTAAAGCCTAGGCTTATGAATTACATGCATTTGTTTAGATCAGTGCTCTGAATAGATTTGAAATCTACTTTCTATCCCCCATCCCTTTACAGACCCCTAAGTTGGGGGTGGAGGAATGGGCTTCCAACTTTGAGACACTGCATGTGTTTAAGTGATGTGCTTTGTCCCTTAACATAGTCAATTGTGCCTTAGAACAAGCCACATAATTTCTTTTTTTTTTCTCTTATTTTTATTTTTTTAACCAAGAACATGTATTGGTACATTGTACATATATTGATCACATTGATCATGTTTGTTTTGCACCTGTACATGATGCATCTTGGTTCTCCCCCCTCTTCCCCACCCCTCCCTTCTGTTCCCTCCCTCCCTATTTACAGCAGGTTTATTCACATTTCTCCATGATTTCCCTTTCCCCTTTCTTTCCATTTTTTCCCTTCCTGCTTTTCCCTCTTCCCTCTTTCTAGTACTCCTCTCCTTTGTATATTATCTTCCTTTTATATAATACCTATTATACCTCTTTGTCCTTATTTACAGTTATGGTTTCTCATATCAGAGAAACGATTTGATGTGTACTCATGAGTGTCTGATTTATTTCACTTAATAGTATGCTCTCAAGGAACATCCATTTACATACAAATGACTCTAGTTTATCCTTCTTTATGCAAGCCTTATAATTTCAAGCTCTTGTTCCTTCTTCGTCTGATCAGATCATGCTACTAACAAAACTCTATGTGTGTGAATGTCTTCACAAGTTTCTCTCATTATTTTATTCAGGGGCTCCCTGGTCTGAAAGGTTCAAAAGGTGAATCTATTCCTTCTCAAGGCAGTTTCACAGGAATGAAGGTAAGCGTCTTTAAGGCAGACAGCTGAGTAGGCTCTAAACTGGGTTCACCCAGATTGGGGCCCACCCCGCAAAAAAAAAAAAAAATCAGAACTAGCATCTGTGTCTCTATTTAAGGAGCAGACTAAGCTGGAATCTAGAACTTTTTTATGGTAGAAATATTAAATATTGACCTAAATATTTCCAAATATACTAGCAAAGAAATCTGCTTTGTAGTAGCTAGACCAAAAATAAGAGAAATGAACAAACATTTTGCATGGGTATTGTTATGGCTTATGGCTAGATGTCCTCCCAAAGCTGCATGCAGTCATAGGGGAGGCTTTTCAGAGGTGGCTGGATCTAAAGTGATGATGCTGGGATGAAGTGTGTGATGCTGGGATTAAGAGTGAGTGATTACTAAGTCCACTGACTGGTTTGGCATAGTTCTGGGAGTGGGTAATGTGCTGGGATCAAGGATGGGATGCCGGGATTGATTCGTGATGTGATGCTAGAATTAAGGGTGCCCCACCTTGGGCGGATAAAATATAAGGGACAGAAAAAGTGCTGCTGTCCTCACTTGCTGCTCAATACTTCGCTGCCCTCTGCCTGCATGAACTGTTTCTCCTCTGCAATGCCCCTCTGCCCTGCCACCCTGCCTTGGAGCCAGCCAATTATGGACTGAAACCTCCACAAACTGTGAGCTAAATAAACCTTTCCTCCTCTAACTTTGGGTGTTGGGTATTTTGTCTCAGCAATGAGAAAAAAGTAATTAAGACAGGTATCATTTTCTTTGACAAGTTAAGACATTCCCTAGAAGAAGACACTTTTTCTCTACTCTAGAATCCTTGATGTCTGTATAACTGGGTTCCAATTCATGTACATCTCTGCGGGCTCAGTATGGCCACCAGTGCAAGATCCTAGCCTTGCCTTTTTTTTTTTTTTTTTTGCCCCTACACACTATCCTATCACCCTAGCTGGGACCCTGGATGTCTGCATATACATGTCTGTCAGATCTGCAAGCTGGCTGGAACTTCCATCTCTTGTCCAGAACCTTCTATGTTCTTAAAACTGTACTCTTGGTGTATGCTGACTGATATCCTTCTGGGACCTCAGTAAACCCAGGCTCCAAATGGTTGACCTATTCCATTGTAACATGAGAAAGGAGCCCATCATTGCCCTGGTATCACATGGGAACATATATGCCCAACATCTGAGAGAAAGCTACACCAAGCTCACTCGGCCAACTGATGGCACTTTTTAGTCTTCCATCAGTGCACAGAATCAGGGCACTGGAAACTATGTAGAAGGCAGTGATGAGGGTGGGTAACTGAAGAACTGGAGAAGAGCCAGGATTTGGACTCTTGACTACAAGTGCTATAACAGAAGATACAGTTGGAAGGGCCTTATGATTGCTGGATTCATAGTTCATTATACAGATAGAAAAACAGGCTCTGTGACTTGCTGAGTACCATACACCCAGTTCACCAAAGAGCTAAACCCCAGGCAGGGCTCTTTCCATGATACAGAGAGCTGAGTTTTGACTGAAGGCCAAGTGGGGTAAGACTAGCAGGTATTAAAATATAGCCATTGTCTTAGAAAACATTGATTAAATGGTTTGCTCAAAATCGAGAGACCCTGGATCCAGTGAGACACAGCAATTTCCAAAAGAGGGTTCATACAGTGACATACAGTGACTTACAGTGACTTAAGATTCATACAGTGACTTAAGATGCTGCAAAGTAATGAAAACATAATCAGAGACTGTATGCTCTGTTGATTTTTCCTTGAAGTGTCTGATTGCATTGTTATACGTATGTGCACAGATTCTCTGGGGATGAAGGCACACGGGAAAATAGTTTTTCCTTCCTCCAAAAAGAGCAGGAAATTCACCAGTCCACAGAAGCAATTTCTAATTGATAAGTTCCTAGCAAAGATGAAAATTAATTAATCCAAGAAAAGTATGAAATCCTGTTCAGCCAAGTCTATAATATTTGTCTTCTAGAGTCCAGATTTTTTGCAGGGAAAAAAATAAATGGTTGAATATGTTCAAATTATGCATTATTTAAAGCACAAGACCTTGACAGAAGCAGCCCAAGTTTCAGCAATACATTTTTATCCCTATGAATCTTAGATTAATTGTCTGAAAAACTTCAGGTACAATTTATTAATTTTTTCAGTGTTCTGTCTTTGTCTCTTTCTCAGGGGAATCCTGGGTTGCCTGGACTAGATGGACTCAGAGTAAGTGGTCCTTTATATGTTGAACTCTCAGTATGTAGTAAACAATCACTGATGGTGCTTTTTTGTTCTTCTCTATGGTACTCAAACCACTTAAGGAAAATTTAGAGAGTTGAGGTAGAACAAGTGGTACTATTTGCATTTTCCAAAAGACAAAGTACTGAGAGGATGAGTTGTCTACCTCAAGTTGCCTGACAAGCTTTCAGACTTTTGGCCAGGGACCTGTATAAAGTCATGCCTTTCAGGACCCCCAGTGGATCCCTGAAACCATGGATAATATCAAACCTGCTGTGTTTTTTCTTATACATATATACCTCTGCTAAAGTTTAATTTATAAATTAAGCACAGTAAGAGATCAAGGACAATAACAATAAAGCCATTATAGTGTTATGATGTAAAATGTGTTAGGCGAATGCACTCTTGCTCTCTC
Source organism: Hystrix cristata (assembly GCA_004026905.1). Classification (NCBI taxonomy): domain Eukaryota; kingdom Metazoa; phylum Chordata; class Mammalia; order Rodentia; family Hystricidae; genus Hystrix; species Hystrix cristata. The sequence goes on from PVJO010006506.1 coordinate 50,085, forward strand.
TTTTTCTCTCTCCATCTCTCCTTCCTTCCTTCCATTCCTCTCTTTCTCTTTCCTCCCCTTTTCTGTTTCTTTAAATACTTACTATACTGGACTCACTCTTCTTCTTGTGAAGATATGGAATTATTTAGTGCCTATGTGAGAGTATAGTGAGGTGAATGACATAGGCATTGGGACACAACCTTAAATTCTACCTAAAGGTTACTTGCATACAAGAATTGCAATACGTTTTCCATTTAATATTTCCAAATGGGTTTACTGGGTGTATCTGAAAGCAGGGAGAGCAGAACCTTGGATAAGGAGGGGCTCCAGCATTCCTTGGGATATACTAGAAAAGTATTGAGACCATGAAAGGCCATAAATTGTATTAATAAAAGCTTTCTCTTCCCTTGAGATTCTACACCTCCATCACTTTCCTTTGAAGTAGCCTAAGAATTGACCCTTCTTTCTTCTTGCCTCTATTCCTTCCTTCCTTCTTCTCTTCCTTTCTTTTTTGAGTCCTCAACAGCTGTGGAGCGCCTACTGTCAGCAAAGTGATGTGAATGATCCCTGAGGTAATGGTGATAGAGTCCCTGCCCCCAAGGATGTGAAAAACTAATAGTAGGAGTGTATCATAAGAATTCCACAGTAGGACAGAGGAAGACATGCCATTCAACTAAGGAAACATCATGTAAGATTTGTATCTGAGAGAAAGAAACTAACTTCTGAGAAGTATGGATGGTATTGTTGGCAGCGGGAGTAGTCTTTAGACAAGAAACTAGAGGGATTGCAAGCCCACCCCAAAACAAAGATGAGCAAGGACTAAGGATATATAGGTCCCCTAGAGCTAAACAAAAGTGGCTTAAATGTCATGTTCCTTACATTCGTAAAATAATATTCACTGTATTTGCTGCATAGTTTCTCTTGGAGATCCATTTCCTTGCCATCAAAAGTACGGTGTTTGTGTATTTACACAGGAAAAATATGTAAAGTACCTAGATTTGAGAAGAAGGTATTTGGTGGACAAATAAGAGATTTGTGATCAGTAAGGAGACCACAGGTTGTTGGTTATCTTCAAATCAGTGTTCGTATTATCATCCTTCTTAGAAAATCATTCACCCTCCCTTCTCTTACTCCTAAATTCTCACCTCTCTTAGCCTCTCCTGCCCTTATCTAGGTACATGGCACCTTCATCCTGCTCCTCACTGGGAGCAGGCCTTACATTTCTCTAGACCATCTCTTTCTTGATTTTGTTGTCTTGTTTTAGTATTGTTATTCAGTTCTAAACATTTTCTTTTTCCACTTCTTACTTTTTCTTTGACCCATGAAATACTTAGAAGTGTTTTATCTCATTCTCAAATATTTGGCAATTTTCCAGCTACCTTTTTTTAAACTTTTATTAGTACATGTTTGCAGTACATAATAATTATATTCACTGTAAAGAATTGGTTCATGCACATAACACATTTCAATTCTTGTTCCTTCCTCTTTCCACCCACCTTTTATTTTTCCAGCATCATATTCATTTATTTATAATCTCTTACAAAGTCAATTATTATATATACAGATTAAAAAGCAGAGTAATAGGCCAAAGAACATATAAAAATGTAAGATAATTGTACTGTCAAAGTACGTTTTAAATACATTGTCTGTGCAGCATTCCAATGTATTTTTTCTCTTTCTCTTTCTCCTATTATTTTTCTTTTATTTCAAAATGTTAAATTTTTCATATAAGAGAAATCATGTGATATTTAAGCTTGTGTGTCTGAGTTACTTCACTTAAAGTTATGATCTCAAGCTGCATCCATTTTCCTACAAATGACTCAAGTTTATTCTTCTTTATGGCACAGTAGTACTCCATTGTGTATAAGTACCACAATTTCTTTGTACGTTCATCTGTTGATGGACATATAGGCTGTTTCCAAGATTTAGCTATTATGAATTGTGCTGCTATAAACGTGGGCATGCATACATCACTGTGGTATGATATCTTTAACTCATTTGGGAAGATACCTAGAAGGTGAATGGCTAGGTCAAATGGAATTTCTATTTTTAGTTTTTTGAGGAATCTCCACACTGATTTCTGTAGTAGTTCTACCAATTTATACATCCACCAAAAGGAGGGAAGTGTTCCTTTTTCATCACAGCCTCACCAGCCTTTGTTATTTGTTTATTTCTTGATAACAGCCATTCTTTCTGGAGTGAAATGGAATCTCAGTATTGTTTTAATTTGCATTTCTTGAATGACTAGCAATGTTGAGCATTTTTTCATGTATTTTTTTATTTTATTTTAAACCAAGAACATGTATTGGTACATTTTACATATAATGGTTACATTCATCACATTTATTTTGTACCTGTACATGATGCATCTTGGTTCTCGCCCCTCTTCCCCACCCCTCTCCTCTGTTCCCTCCCTCCCTATTTACAGCAGGTTTATTCATTATTTTCCATATTTTCCCTTTCCTTTTTCTTTCCTTTGTTGCCTTTCTGCTTTTCCTCTTCTTTCTTTCTAGTACTCCTCTCCTTTGTATATTATCTTCCTTTTATATAATATATATTACACCTCTTTGTCCTTATTTACAGTTATGATTTCTCATATCAGAGAGACAATTTGATGTGTACTCATGAGTGTCTGATTTATTTCACTTAAAAGTATGTTCTCAAGGAACATCCATTTATATACAAATGACTCAAGGTTATCCTTTTTTATAACTCCATTGTGTAGAAAAACCACATTTTCTTTAGCCATTCATTGGTTGTTGGGCATTTAGGTTGTTTCCAAGACTTAGCTATTACAAACTGTGTTGCTATGAACATGGTTGTGCATACGTCCCTATGGTATGAGAATTTTAATTCTTCTGGGAAGATCCACAGTAGGGGAATAGCTGGGTCAAATGGAACCTCCAGTTGTAGTTTTTTGAGGAATCTCCATATTGATTTCCACAGTGGCTGGACCAGTCTGCATTGCCACCAACAGTGGAGGAGGGTTCCTTTCTCCCCGCAGCCCCTCCAGCATTTGTTATTGGTTGATTTTTCCATATATGCGGTTCTTTCTGGAGTGAGGTGGAATCTTAACGTTGTTTTGATTTGCATCTCTCAGATGACTAGTGATGTTGAACATTTTTTCATATATTTATTTGCCATTTTTATTTCTTCGTCTGAGAAATGTTTATTCATTTCAGTTGCCCATTTTTGGATTGGGTCTTTAAATTTGAGAGTTTTAATTTTTTTGAGTTCTTTGTATATTCTAGATGTTAGACCTTTGTCCGATGGATAGGTAGCAAAAATTTTTTCCCAGTCTGTGGGTTTTCGCCCTGCTCTGTTGGTGATTTCTTTTGCTGTGCAAAAGCTTTTTAATAGCATGTGGTCCCAAGCACTGATTCTTTGTATCGTTTCCTGTGCAGTCTGGGTTCTCTTCATAAATTTTTTCCTACCCCTATGTTTTTCATGTATTTATTGGCTGTTTGTACTTCTTCATATAAGAAGTGTGTGTTCATTTCAGGTGTCCACTTTTGGATTGGGTCTTTAAATTGGGGGGGTCTAATTTTTTTGAGTTTTTTATGTATTCTAGGTATTAGACCTTTGTCTGTGGAGTAGCTGTCAAAATTTTTTTCCCATTCTGCAGGTTGTCTCTTCACTATATTGGTGGTTTCTTTGCTGTGCAGAAGCTTTTTAATTTGATGTGATCCCATTTATTGATTCTTGGTATTATTTCTTGTGCAACTGGAGTTTTGTTCAGAAAGTCTTTGCCTACATCTCTATGTCTTCGAGAATTTTACTTATTTTGCCTTACAGCAGATAATTGTTTCTGTTCTAATGTTTAGATATTTGGTCTATTTTGATTTTAGTTTAGTGCATAGTGAGAGATACGAGTCTAGGTTCAACTTTCAGCATGTGGATGGCCAGTTTTCCAAACAACATTTGTTAAAGAGGCTATCTTTCCTCCAGCAAAGTGATTTGGCCCCTTCGTCAAAGACAACGTAGCTAAGTGTGCCTGGAATTGTTTCTATGCCTTGTATTCTGTTCTACTGACCCACAAGTCTGTTTTTGCCAATACCATGCTGTTTTTATCACTGTAGCTTTTTAGTATAACTTGAAGTCCAGAATTGTGATGTCCCTGCCTTGACCTTGTTGCTCAGAATTGCTTTTGCTATTAGATCTTTTCTAGTTCCACATGAATTTTAGGATGCTTTCTCCAGTTCTGTAAGGAACACTATTGGTATTTTGATTGGGGTTGCATTAAATCTATATAACAGTTTTGGAAGTATGGCCATTTTGACTATATTGGTTCTGCCAATCCAAGAACAGGATATCTTTCCATTTCTTGATATCCTCTTCAATCTCCTTTTTCAGAGTATTATAGTTTTCATTCTAGAGGTACTTCACTTCCTTGGATAGGTTAATTCCTAAGTGTTTCGTTGATCTTGGTGCTATTGTGAAAGGGTTTTTTTGTTTTGTTTCATTTTGTTTTGTTACCTAATTTCCCTCTCAGTGAGCTTGTTATTGGTGTACAGGAACACTACTTATTTTTGAGTGTTGACTTTGTATCTTGATATTCTACCAAATTTGGATGTTAGTTCTAAGAGTCTTTTGGTGGAGTTTTTGGGGTCTTCTATGTAGAGGATCATGTCATAAGCAAGTAGTGATAATTTAACTTCTTCCTTCCCTATCCATATCCCTTTTATTTCTTTCTCTTCTCTTACTGCTCCAGCTAATTTTTCAAGAACTATATTGAGCAGAAGTGGTAATAGCAGACATCCTTGTCTTGTTCCTGATTTTAGGGGGAAAACTTTCAGCTTCTCTCCATTTAGTATGATGTTGGCCATTGGTTTGTCATAGATGGTTTTTATCAGATTGAGATAAAGTCCAATTCCTATTTTCTCTAGGTTATTTTTTATTATTATGAATGGATATTGGATTTTGTCAAATGCTTTTTCTGCGGGTACTGAGATGATAGTGTGATTTTTGTCCTTGGTTCTGTTAATGTGGGGCATTACATTTATTGATTGCTTGTGTTGAAACATCCCTGCATCCCTAGAATGAATCCTACTTGGTCATGATGTGTGATCCTTTTGATGATTTGCTGCATTCTGTTTGCCAGTATCTTACTGAGAATTCTCGCATCTATGTTCATTAAAGAGATTTGCCCGTAGTTTTCTTTTTTGGTTGGGTCCTTTTCTCGTTTTGGAATCGGGGTAATGCTTGATTCCAGGAATGACTTTGGGAGTACTGCTTCTCTTTCAATTTCATTAAAGAGTTTGAGGGTTATTGGCATTAGATCTTCTCTAACGTTCTTGTACAAATCTGCAGTGAATCCGTTGGGTCCTAGGAGTTTCTTAATTGGTAGTTTTTTAAATTACTTCTTAAACTTTACTGACTAATATTGGCTTATTCAAGATTTTTATATCTTCTTGGTTCAGCATTGGTAGTTCATGTGGATCTAGGAATTTATCCATTTCTACTGAATTTTCCATTTTATTAGAGTACAGTTTCTCAAAGCAGTTACCGATAATCTTCCAGGGGTCAGCAGAATCCATTGTGATTTTGCCTTTTTCATTTCTAATTGCATGGATTTGGGTCTTTTCCCCCTTATTTCGGTAAGACTGGCTAAGGGTTTGTCTATTTTGTTTAATATTTCAAAGAACCAGTTCTTCAATTCATTGATTCTTTCTGTTGTTTTTCATTCTCAATTTCATTAATTTCTGCCCTGATAGTTATAATTTTCTTCCTCATATTAGCTTTATGTTTGGGTTGTTCTTGTTTTTCTAAGACCTTGAGGTGTGTGATTAGGTTATTTATTTGAGCTTGTTCTGTTTTTCTTATGAGGGAATCCACCGCTGCTATAAACTTCCCTCTTAGGACTGCTTTCATTGCATCCCATAGGTTCTAGTCTGTCATATTGGCATTGCCATTTGATTGTAGAAACTGTCTAATTTCTTATTTAATTTCATCTGTGACTCATTAATTATTGAAGAGGGTATTAATTAATTTCCATGTGTTCGCATAATTTGTGTGGTGTCTTTCACCATTGATTTCTAGTTTCAGTGCACTATAGTCTAATAATATGCATGGGATAATTTCTATTCATTTGCATTTATTTAAGCATACGTTATGGGCTAGCGTGTGATCTATTTTGGAGAAAATTTCATGTGCTGCTGAAAAGAATGTGTATTCTGTTCTTGGATAGAACACTCTGCAGATATAAGTTCATTTGTTCAAAGGTTTGGTTCAATTCTGATATTTCTTTGTTGATGTTTTTACTCTAGTTGATCTGCCCGTTTGTGACAGTGGGGATTGAGGTCTCCCTGTTAAAATTGTATTGGTGTTTATCTGATTTTTCATGTTAATTAGTGTCTGTTTTTTGAAGATGTATGTGCTGGTATTTGGTGCAACATATATGTTTATAATTGTTACCTCTTCCTGTTGAGTTGTTCCCTTAACCAATATGTAATGACCTTCTTTTTCTCTTCTGAGCAGTCTTGGTTTAAAATCCACTCTATCTGAAATTAGGATAGCAACCTGTACTTTTTTTCCATGTTCTTCTTGCATGGAATATTGTTTTCTATCCTTTGATTTTTAATGCATGAGTATATTTTTAAATTAAATATGTTTCTTGCATATTGTTGGGTTTTCTTTCTTGATCCATTCTGCCAATTTATGTATTTTGATTGAGGAATTGAGACCACTCACATTGAGAATTATTACTGAAATGTACTGACTCATTCCTATCACTGCATTATTTTCCTCTGACTGATTTCCTCATTTTTTCCTCTTCCACTGAGATGCTCATCCTACCAGGCATATTCACTCTTTTTGACTTATTAACATTCATTATCTCTAGGATATCCTTGAGAATTCTTTGTAATGTTGGTTTGGCGCTTATGAATTTCTCAACGTGCTCCTTGTCATGGAAATACCTTGTTTCTCCATCAATTTTAAAGGAAAGTTTTGTAGGATACATAAGTTGGAATTGGAAGTTGTTTTCTTTTAGGACTTAAAACACTTTCATTCCAAGTCCTCCTGTCCTTTAAGATTTGTGTAGAGAAGTCTGCTGTGATTCTAATGGTTTTACCTTTGTATGACATTCATTGCCTTTCTCTAACAGCTTTTAAGATTTTGTCCCTATGATGGAATTCTGAAACTTTGAGCATAATGTGGCATGGAGAAGTTCTCTTTTGGTCATGGCTGTTTAGTGTCCTATATGCCTCACTTATCTGTATGTTTATTTCTTTCCCTATATTTGTGGAGTTTTCTGCCATTATTTCTGTGAATAGGTATTTTACATCATTTGTGTTATCTTCTGATTTTTTGTTTATTCCAATTATTCTTACATTGGTCTTCACATGTCTAACAGTGGTTGCATCCATTTTCTCTTGTCTTTTAAGGTGTTTTTGAGTAGTTGGCCTTTAAAGCCATCATTGTCTTCTAGTTCTGAAATTCTGTCCTCACACTGGTCAGTCCTGCTGCCCATAGTTTCAACATGATTTTGCATCTGCTGGATTTCTGACTGAAGCCTTTTCATAGACTCTAATTCTTTGTTAAACTGGTAACTTGTATTTTATATAATTTTGGTTAGCTCCTCTAGCTTTTTATTAGTGTCTTCTGAAATCTCCTGCACCTTTTTGGTTATTACTTCCATTATCCATTTAATTACATCTTTTCTAATCCCCCCAAGTATCTCTTTGAGCTGTTTGCTAACTTCCTCTGCTATCCTTTCCAATAATTCAGGTGTGTGGCTTAAACTATTCTGCTGCTCAATGCCCCCTGGGTTGGCTTTGGGCAAGTTAGGAGTTTGGGGAGGCATTTTTGTTGTCTTTTCTTCCCATGTGTCTATTGTTTCTGTTCGTTAGTTTGTTTTGCTCTGTGCTGAGGTTTGTGGACTTATAGTCTAAAGACTTTGTTGCTTTTTGGTGATGTACTTTGGACATAGCTAACTATAATCTTTTGCCTCAGCCCAAGATTTGACCCCATGGTTATTTGGGGAGAAGAAGATGCGGTATAGTTAGTCTATCAAGCAAGTTCTCTGGGAATGTACTCTGATATTATTAATATCGCACAGTGGCGTAGCTAGAGTTCATGCCACTAGGGATAGTCCTTCAATTTGCTGCCCCCCAATATATCTGAATATGTTAACTCATTTAAATAGAAAATTAAAATGACATGTAGAGAAAAACATTAGTATTTCAGTATACTCGAATTCTTCTTGTGTTAAAATAGAGTAAATTGTTACAATATAATTTTCATTTTGTTAATAATGCCACCCAAAAAATGTGCTACTCAGGGAAAACCATCCCCTCCATACACTCACCCCTCACCAGCTAAGCGACTGATGTTACAAAGGTAATCTGAGTGTTGTCTTACAGTGAAATAGTGACAATTCTGTGACCCTGTTAATATCAAGCAAAACAGCTGTAGTAGTATTGCCCAAGACAATTTAGATATTAACATACCATAAGAACCAGTTATGTCTCACCCTTAATCCTAAAGAAGACACTGGCAATTATGATATAAAATTAAGGCAACCCAGGAATTAACTCACAGCTAATAAATACAGTAGCTATATCTCTCCTAATGGCAGGAAAGAATTCAAAAGTAATTTTACAGAGTTAACTATCAAAAGATTAATAAAGCTTTATAGTTATACAACTAAAAATTTAAGGTTTGGGAATCAGGGCATGCAAAAGGAAAACTTCAAAATGTTAAACTCTATGATGAAAGAAAGGAGAGAGAAGAGCTTCAAAGGATCTTACTACGGAGTAGAAAAATGTCTACAGAATTACGTAGAGGTAAGACAAAAACCTGACAAGAAATAGAAGAGAAAAGAAAAAAAGAGGGTGAAAAAAAGAAAGAGGTTATATAAATAGTAAAATAAGAGAGAAATAAGGGGAGAAAACTTAAAAGGTAGAAGAGAAAAATAGAGAAATAAAAGAAGAAAAAGATTAGAAGCAAGGCTGAAGGACAGAGGAAGACTACCCAAGCCCCAGGAAACTGGTGAAGAAGACAGAAGGGAAGAAAAGAAGAGAAATAGAAAAACAAAACAAAATAAAAATCTAAGAACAATGCTCACACTCTCAAGAAACAAAAACAAACAAAAAACCAACCAAATGAAAACAAACAAAAGAAAAAACAAAAAAAAAAGTAAGTTTCTCTGTGATTTCAATCCTGTGGTTATCTTTCAGTGTCTATAGTTTTGTGGCAGTGTCCAGTACAAGATGTGTTCCTGCTCTCTCTGGTAGACAAAGAAGGCAATCAGAGCCCAAATCCATGCTGGGTAATCACCAGCAAGGTGGCAGTAGGATTAGAGTGTGGTGTCAGTTCTGGGGCTTTCAAACCCATGGAGTCAGGCTAAACCTGGCCTTTGGTCATAGGGGTGGAGCCTGGGTTGTTTAGGTTTAACACTCTAGGTGTCTCTTGCCGGCCTGACCAAGGATCCCAGACCTTGGACAATCTCCCATGGCTGTCCCTTACCCAGTCACTGTGGAAGCATAACCACTGGAAGTCCTGAGATAAAGCCAGCCTGTGGCTGCTTGTACCCCAGGTTCATTTGGCCCCTCCTTAGAATGGTGTCTGACCAAGCACTCTCTCCAGGGGATATGGCAGATCCTTGGACTGGAGCCACTCACCTGTTGTTTTAGCACACAGCATCTGCTGGTCCATTCCACTGGTGCATTTTTCCCTGAAGTCCTCTGTAGTCACCCACTTTCACTGTGTCTCTATAGAGTGGGTCTTCTTTTCTCTCATATGCCAGAAGCCAGGGAGAAAGTGCAGATTTCCCCTTCCTTTTTCTGTGTTGTGTTCTGTCTCTTTAATTTCTTTATAGGCTCCAGTTTTCCCATCAGATCCTTCCTGGGACCCAGGGATCCACCTCCTTCCTTCTTTTTCCCCCCAAGTTGTTATTTCCCAGTGTCTGGATTCTGAATCTTGGAGAGGCTGAGTTGTTGCTGCTTACCACTCCACCATCTTCCTGGAAGTCTCCTCCAGCTACCTTTTTATTATCGATTTCTAGTTTGCTTTCATTGCCCTTAAAATGGAACACTGTAATTTCAATCCTTTAAATTTGTTTTATAGTCTATGTATAGTCTATCAGCTTCATAGTCTATCTTGGTGAATGTTTTATATGTGCTTGAAAAGAATATGAATTCAGCTGCTGTTGGGTATAATGATCTGAAGAATATACATTAAGTCAAGGTACTTGATAATGTTGCTTGGATCGTCGGTATCCTGCCTGATTTTTTTTTAGTTTTATTAATTACTGAGAGAGAGATGTCAAAAATCTCCAAATAGAAATGTAGATTTTTCTATTGCTCCTTGCAGTTCTATCAGTTTTAGCTTCATTTATTTTGAAGCTCTGCTATTAGATTCAGATACATCTAATATTATTTTCTTCTTTGTGTATTGACCTACTTATCATTATGAAATATCCTCTCTTTGTCTTTGGTAATATTCTTTGTCTTGAATTCTACTTTATGTGATATTAAATAATTGTTTTGCTTTCAAAGCTTTTCTTTTCTATAACAACACTTTAATAGGAAAATTCAAATATAAAACAAAGCTAAATGAATTCTACAGTGAACACCCATACCACTAATATGTTATTATACTTGCTTTATCCCCTCATCTATCCACCTGTCCATCCCTCTATCCATCAATTCATTCTATTTTTGGTGCATTTCAAAGTAAACTGTACACAATAGAACGCTTACTTCTAAATACCATAGTATGCTTATTATTAGTTGGACTTCAATATTCACTTGTAGTTTTACATAAAAATTACAATGAAATCCACAAATCTTGAATGTGCACTTAGCAAATGTGTACTCCTTCTAATATAAACCTCAAGATACAAAATATTCCTGTCACCTCAGAAAATTCCATGGCGCCCATTTCCAGGCAACCCCTACCCTGCCCTACCCCATAGGTGACTGCCATTCTGATTTTTCTCCACTATAGACCCTTTTTTGCCTGTTCTAGAATTTCACATGTAGAAAATAATATATAATGTGCAGCCTTTGGAGTCTAGCTTCTCTTACTTAGCTCAATACTTTTGTTATTCACCCACACTGTTTCATTTATCAGTAGTTTGATCCTCTTTAATGTTGAATATTTAGGCCACTATATGGAGATATCACCATTTTTTTTTATCAATCCTGTATCTGTGGATACCTGTGGCATTTCCAGTTTTGACTATTATGAATAAAGTTGCTGTGAACATTCTTGTACAGTTCTTATAGATGTACATATTTTCCTTTTTCTTGGGAAACTGTCTTGCTTTTTGACCTTGGTAAAAACTTGTTTCTCTAGGGCCCACAAGGACCACCTGGAACGCCTGGATATGCAGGACCCATGGGGCCACCAGGATTGCAAGTAAGACCAATTTAAATCTAATATGTGAACATAGTAGTCACATGACTGTTTTCTTCACCATGCCACACATTAAGTGCAAGCATATGTAATCTAGGCCCTCTTACTGGAGAACAACTTTCCTTCCTGGAGGATTAAAATGAAACATGTTCTTCCAATGAGTTAGTGGTTTTCTTTATTTACCAGTCTTTCTGACCATCAGGTTTGTATCTCCAATCCTCCTGGTCTAACTCAACATATAACAAAGGAATGGCAAATGCCTCACACCTTGATTGCCATCTTCACCCACAACAGATATTACTAATCGGCCATACTACAGCCACCACCATCACCTACTCTGAACACTGAGAAGCTTCAGATTCTTCTAAGAAGTACACCTTGGGCAGCTCTATCTACCTACCTCATATTTTTCTAATACCAAATCTGCATATCACTAGTGTAAAAAGAGCATAACCAGTTATCTCTGAAGTCCTGGGAAAGTCCTGTCCCCCACACTGTTCTCTGCAATGCATGGATTCCCTGTGCTTGTTATTTTGGCTTAGCTTCACTGACTCATCACTTTAAAATTCTGGCCTGTTAGAAGGAATGAAAAGTCAAAGTCATCACTATGTTAGCATGAACCTGGCTACCGGGTCAAATTAGAGATTTCAAAGGAGACAGAATCTCCTGGGAAGAGCTAGAGTCTGCTACACCAAAGCCAGTCTATACCAAGCAGGATTAGGAGCTTATCCTTAATGATTCCCAATATGCTCTTGTTCTTTTTGATTTAAAGTAACAAGTGCTAACTCTTTTCTTTCTGTTTTTAACTTAGGGTCCCCCAGGCCCCCCTGGTTTCCCTGGTCCTGATGTAAGTATACTTTGTCTTGGCGTATTTTGTCTCCTGGAACTAAATAATCTGGTTTCTCCAGAGATACTGGTTGGTCAAATGTACTTTCTGGTTTAAAAAAAAAAAAAAACTACATTCCAATTTAAATTCTTGGAGCTGGTTGTCAGTAATTGAATTTGTGTGTTTTTGTTTGTTTGTTTTTTGGTTTGCTCCCTCCGCTGTACTGCTGTGCCCCAGGGAAATATGGGATTAGGTTTCCAAGGAGAGAAAGGCGTCAAGGTAAGTAGATTTTACAAAATACAGTCTGTATTCCATATGCTTTAAGAAACAGCTTTGCTTACACATATGTGCTTGCTCATGTAAGGGAATTTGGTTCTTCACTTTAGGAAATGGGCATTTTCTATCCCACATCAACCCGTAGTCTAGGGATCCCTTGAGGGTGGCATGTGTACGTGCTATATATAGGTTTTCACGGCTCTTTTTCTTTCAGATATTGTCATTTCCCTGCTTTTTACCTGTCTCGCACACATATTTTCTTATATTCCTTTTCTTCCTCACACCTGGATATTTCCCTACTGTTTCGTATGTTCTGTTTTCTTTTCTGTGCTCTCTATCTTCTATCTTTCCTCTTCCTTCTCCTCCTCCTCTTCTTCTGCTTCTTCATCTATAATAGTCACTTTTCTGTTGCTGGGACCAAACACCTGACGTACGCAATTTACAGGAGAAAAGGTTTATTTTGGCTAGTGGTTTCAGGGTTTCAGCCCATGATCAGCTGGTTCCAAGGCAGAAACATAGTGGAGGAAAGCTGCGCACTTCTTAGCAGCTAGAAAACAAGGTTTGAAACAGGCCAAGAGAAGGGGAAGGGGCCAGAGACAAGAATATATCCTTCTAGGTCATATCCCCAGCGACCTACTTTCTCCGGCCAGTCCCATCTCCTAACAGCACATTCAGCTACAAACTCTTTGATGCAGTCAGCAACCCTATGATCTAATCACCTTCCAAAAGCCCTTCCTCTGAACACATGAGTTTTTTGGGGGACATTTTTGATCCAAAACATCACACTATCTCTATCTCTTCTAGTTCTCTTCCTTAGCCCCTCTTTTCCCATTCTCTTTTATTTCCCTCCTTCTTATTTCCCTCTGTTCAAACTATATGGTGATTTGGGTGCTTGCTTCCCCTGACTGGTTCTTGTGGCTTGCACTGCCTTGTGAGGGAGTAACTCTAGCCTCTAATGTTTGAAAACACACTTCACTTCCATTGCTTGGGTTCCTGGCAAATGTAGGACCCATTGAGTCTTAACATTGTTACCAAGAGGTAACAGTTCACCTTGTGCAGCCCACTTTTTGGCTCTCTTTTAAACACTCTTTTGTTCATGACCATGGCAACTATAAATCTGTGGTTTCTTTTCATGGTCTTATTTCTTCCCTCTGTGGCGCTGATACAAAATACACTGTCCAGGCATATGATTCTTCTCAATCCCTTGGCAATGAAAGTTTTGTTTCCTCGGTGGTGTAAGGAACAAGGAACCAAACTAACAGATAGTTTCTTTGTGAATTACATCCAAAAGACAAACCCCACCCCCTGCAAAAATGGTCTGCATGGTTTGTTTTCCTTAATGTTCCCTTTGATTTTACAGGGGGATGTTGGCCTCCCCGGCCCTGCAGGACCACCACCATCAACTGGGGAACTAGAATTCATGGGAGTCCCCAAAGGGAAGAAGGGATCCAAGGTAGTAAATATTTAGAATAAGAAAATTTAATTAGCCTTTTCTATCAATATCAGAATTCAACTCTAACAACCAGACTCTGCTGAAAGAATTGAAAGTTTTGATTAATAGATTTTTATTTGGAAGTAAGGGTTAAAAGCCTTCTTTGTTTTGTCCCCTGTAAAAAGCTTTCTAAAAAGCCTAAGTATGTTTTTGGTGTGTAGGTGTGAGTATGCCTGTATTCCTAAGTATTCACCTAAGTGCTATTTTCTTTGTTTTAGCTTGCATATTCAATTTTTGATACACTGAAGAATTTAAAACAAGCATTTAGGTAGTTGAGTTTTTCTCTTCTAACTCCCAAACAACTTTAACCTCTGTCCCCAGTGCACTGTGACTAAAATCTGTCTCAGTCACTTTCTCATCACTGCGACACAACACCAGACAACCACAACTTAGAGGAGGAGAGGTTTATTTGGGGCCACAGTTATAGTCCATGGTCGGCTGGCTCAAGGGAGAACAGCATGCCAGAAGGACGTGGAAGAGGCAAAGCGTCTCACTTCATGGTATCCAGGAAGCAGAGATACTGAAGGGAGGAAGATAAACCTTTCCAGGTCACACCCTCCGTGACCCACCTCTTCCCTCCAGAACACATAGTATATACATGCCTGCTTTTGAGTTATCTTTTTGAAGAAGTTATTTGCCCTCGAAAGTTGACCCTACAATTAGGATATATGGCCAAGTGGCAGCAAATGCCCCAGTTCACCTAATATAAACTACCAAGGCTCATGCTGTAAAGTAGTTTAACTGAGCTATCTTATAAACTCTTTGTGTGAATGGATGTATAATATAAACATGGTTGTGTTTGAATAGCTACATTCTGTTCAGTAACCTGCATTTCCTCCTTTGTGGAGTTCCTTTGAGTTTTGTGCTCCTGTTGCCATAGCTAAGGGACCCAAGCAGGGGAATGTGTTTGGTCTCATTCCATTAATATTGTCTTTGTGGAAGTAACAGCTCCAGGCCCTTCTGGGCTTACAGGAAATAATCATTGATTTGGGAGCAGTCTCAGAATGTATGAGATTGTCTGCCTCCTTGATCATTCCCAAACCTAAGGGAGACTTTGCATGGCACAGATAGGTAAATTAGCATATTAGGGAAAGAAAGATTAAAATATCATGCGTCCCTACCCAAATTGTAATTGTTAACCTAATTGGTATCCTTTTTTCAAAACCATTGACTTCTCTGCAGCCTGGGTTTTACTACAGGAAACCAAACTGAACAGCTTCTTCCAAAAGCAAAACAGACAATCATCCTTTGTATCTCCCAATTAGCCTATATATTTGAGGAGTTTTTTTGTTTTGTTTTGTTTTGTTTTTTGGTGATGGGGATCGAACTCAGGGCCTTGCGTTTGCTAGGCAAGCACTCTAACCACTGGGCTTAATCCCCAGCCCCTTCAGATTCTATTTTAGATGGTCATGGGTGTTGGTCCTTCCCACATGGCAAAGGGCTCCCTAAATTAAAACAGCCTGATACAGCTGACAGTTGGAGAGTGTGAGGATCTACACCACTATCTGGTTCCCTAATCCTGCTATCCATTGGTTTCTCACTCCTCAGCCCAAATACTTTAATGGAGCCATCCTCCTCTGTGTTCACCATTTTCTGCTGCTACTCACTAGCTTCTGATTAATTTTCCAGGGTGAACCAGGGCCTCCGGGTCTCCCAGGCATGATTGGCCCTCCAGGCTTCCAGGTGAGTCTTCTTACTTGGTCAACATGTATTCAGGCATCTGATTGGACAAAAGCTGTAGCACTGGATACTACCAAGAAGACCTTTTCCCATGGTTATTGGAGAGAATGCTGCAATCATCACTATTAGAAGACATTTAAGGAAATGTTCTTGTTTCTTGAACTCATGGTGATATTAACATGTTTTTCCGCAGGGCTATAAGTCTTCAAGGCTATCAGCTCCAGCTCTAGGGATAAAACAGATCAAGGATTGACATCTGGTTTCATCATCATCGAGTTTTTTTAAAAGTTTCTGAAATTTTTAAGTCTCAGTTTCCTAACCTACTAAAAAGGGACACTAATAGTGTGGTTTTGAGGACTAAATGAGATAGTATGCACAAAAAGGGCTTCATGGGCACCTAACACTTATTGAGTATTCAGTAAATGGTAACTATACTTAGTAACTTAGTAATCCTATCTTCACTTTTGTTTCTGCCTTTTTGCTTAGTCTTTTTCACTCAACAAATATCTTTTTTCTTACCAAGAACATGTATTGGTACATTGTATACATAATGATCATATTCAACACGGTTATTTTGTACCTGTACATGATATATGTTGGTTTCCACCCTTCTTCCCCACCCCTCCCTTCCATTCCCCCTCCCTTCCACTCCTCCCTTCCCTATTTACAGTAGCTTTATTTACATTTTCCCTTTCTTTTATTTTTCCTTTCCTTCTTTCCCCCTCCTCCCTTTCTAATTCTCCTCCCTATTGAATATTATCTTTCTTTTACATAGTATCTATTATACTTTTTTGTCCCTATTTATACTTGTGGGTTCTCATATCAGACAAACAATTCAGTATGTACTCGTGTGTCTGATTTATTTCACTTAAGAGTATGTTCTCAAGGTGCATCCACTTACCTACAAATGTCTGTAGTTTATCCTTTTTTATGGCAGAGTAGTACTCCATTGTGTAGAAAAACCACATTTTCTTTAGCCATTCCTTAGTTGTTGGGCATTTGGGTTGTTTCCAAGACTTACCTATTACAAATTGTGTTGCTATGAACATGGTTGTGGATACATCCCTGTGGTATGATGATTTTAATTCTTCTGAGAAAATACCAAGCAGAGGGATAGCTGGGTCAAATGGAACCTCTAGTTGTAGTTTTCTGAGGCATCTCCACACTGATTTCCACAGTGGCTGGACCAGTCTACATTCCCACCAACAGTGGAGGAGGGTTCCTTTTTCCCCACAGCCCCACCAGCATTTGTTATTGGATGATTTCTTGATAATCGTTGTTCTTTCTGGAGTGAGATGGAATCTTAGCGTTGTTTTGATTTGCATCTCTCGAGTGACCAATGATGTTGAACACTTTTTCATAGATTTATTTGCTATTTTTATTTCTTCATCTGAGAAATGTTTATTCACTTCAGATGCCCATTTTTGGATTGGATCTTTAAATTAACAAATACCTTTTGAGGGTTCCTATGTGCTAAATACTTTGCTGGACTCAGAAGCTACAAAGTAACTAAGTAAAAGTCTGTGTCCTTGAGATTATATTCTAATGGGGAAGTGAAGGATGGTATGGAAAATATGCAAGCGAACAGATGGATCTCGGGAAGAGTGTGCGGGGAGTGTGGCTCAGTGATAAAGTGCTCACCTGGCATGCATGAGGCCCTGGGTTCCATCCCTAGTACCATAAAGCAAACAAACAAACATGTTCATGTAGTGGTGATATAGAAAAGAAGGAAAACAGGTAAAGTGAGGGAGTGTGGATGGGGAGCAGGATGGGCCACTGGGGACAGAGTCATCAAAAGGGCCTCTCTGAGGAAGTGGTACATGAACTGACATCTGCACATTGTGAGGGAGCAAGTCATGTACTGATCAGAGAGTCTGGGGCTAAGACCTCTAGGTTAGAAAAAGCTCAGTACTCTGGAGGAACAGCAAGAAGGAGAATGGGCAAGACAGAGTAAGTAAGGCCAGGAAACAGGCAGAGAAGCGGGAGCCAGATCATGGCCAGCCCTGTAGGTCACATGTGGCTTTTAAGGGTAGTAGGAAGCCATTCACAGGCTCTGACTTGTATTCCTAAGGCCATTCTGATTGAAGGGGGGAGAAGCAGGAGCGAGTAGAGCAGCAAATACAGGCCACTGCAGTAGCCCAGGCAAAAGATGATGCCAGTGTCTTGAAGTGTGGTGATAACAATGAGAACGGACCAAAGTGGATCGATTCAAGATGTGAATACATTAAACCTTTTCATTATGGAACATTTCAAACATACAAAAGCAGAGAGAATGTCATAATAATCCTGCTATACGCCCATCACCCAGCTTCAGCAATTAGCATGTCCAACCTGCAGCAAATAACAGATATCATTTCATCATAAATGCCTCAGTATTTCTAAAAGATAGTGAATTTTAAAAGCATAGTGGCCATGCCATCATCAGTAATTATCAGTAGTTATTTAATATCAGTTAACAAAGCAAAATTCAAATCTATGATTGTCATAAATACTCATGTATTCTTACAAGTGCTTTGTTTGAATGAGAAAGCAAACAATACCAACACATTACATTTGATTGATGTATTTTAAATCAAGAAATGTGTCTTAAAGAAGAAGCTGACAAGATTTTTGTGGACTGGAGATAGGGACCAGGAGGAAAATGGAAAAATCAGATATGACAAGGTCTGGCCCTGTTTACCGGCACAATAGGGATACCTGGCTCCAGTCCTGCTCTGCGGTACTGTACTTTGAAATGTTTCGGGTTTCCCTGGGTGGCCGAAAATCAGAACCTGGGGAGCCAGTAGCACAGGTTGCTTCCGTGAAGGTCCCTATTACTCCATAGAAACAAAGGGGCATACAGAAGCATTGTTCAGTGCCCTTGATTTTAATCAGCTCTGCAGCTAACAAACAGAAAGGAAGGGAAGCGTGGTATTGGAGAGACAGAACACCCAGACCTTCCAGACGTGTCCAACCTTTTGGCTGGCCTGGGCTGCATTGAGGGGAGAGGAATTATCTTGGATCACATATAAAATACATAATATAGTTTATGTATACAAGTAACAAAATTTCTCTTTTTATATTTTTATTATAACATTTAAAGAAAAGAGGGCAAGCAACTCACAAGCCACAGGTTGGATATGCCTGCCAGGGATGCAGCTCCAGCTCTGGAACTTTGACAAATTGCTAAACCTCTCTCTGTACATCTGCAACATGGCAGGGATCGTATCTACTCCTCTGAGGCCCAACTCACAATGTATGTGAAGTTTCTTTACAAAAATGTAAAACTAGGGGTTGAGGATTTAGCTCAAGTAGTGGAGTGCTTGCCTAGCAAGCACAAGGCCCTGAGTTCGATCCCCAGCACCAAAAAAAAAAAAAAAGTAAAACTGCACCATTCAATTAAATGCAAGAGAAATAAGGAATAGAAGGAAAAAAAATGGAAACAAAGCTTTTGTAAATAAGGAGGGAGGAGGGGGTGAAGGGAGGGGAGGGGAATGGGAGAAAAAAATGCAGCAAGATATATCATGTACAGGTACAAATCCCCTAGGACGAATGTTATCACTATGTACATCTAAAATGTACCATTACAATAAAATTAAAAAAAAAAATAAGATACACAGTAGCCATATGTGATTAGCAACCTCTTGAAATGTGGCTGATCTGAAGTGGAATGTATTATAATTATGGATCCCCACTGGATCTCAAAAACTTAATATGAAAATACAGCCTAAAATATCTCAGGGACAATTTTTACTTGAATGTGAAAATGACAATATTTATCATATACTTGGGTAAAGAAACTATATCATGAAATTAATCTCTATTTTAATTTTGTAATGCGGCTGTTAGAAAATTGAAAATGGCATAGTAGCTCACGTTGCATTTTTAATTGGACAGCACTTTGCAAGTGCGTTTGGGAGTAAGGTTAGCACTTTTCTTTGTAGAGCATTTCACATAGACTCTAGTCACCTTGTGTCATCCGTGTGAGGTAAGCGAGTTGAGCCCAGCCCTATCCCTCAGGAAAACACAGCCTGAGCGGATGAAGAGGCTTCTCCCGAGTTGCTCAGCTACTTACTAGCAGAGCTGAGGCTGACATTCAGTTCTTTTGAATTCTAGCCAGTTTCCGGGCTTTTTAGCCATACCATGCTGCCCCCTAGTGTCCAGCTCATTCGAGTCAGAGCAGTGGTAGTGTTTTGGTCTCTAAATTTTTAAGAAGGGATTTTATGAACTCCTCTGCTGCCTTGGGATTCACAAGCTCATGTTGCCTCTGTCCCTTTTTCTTCAGTTCAACCTCAGAAGATTTCCTTTCCTGCAATTTCAACGTGCTCCCTTTTGTCCTGCAAAAACAGAGACAGACAGACAGACAGATAGACAGACAGAGGACCATGCACCCTGGTCCTTGCAATACCATTTCAAACTTAGTGTTTTCGCAGTGTGGACTGGAAAATAAAAACCCAGGTTGTAAAGTCATCAAAGCTGGACAGTATCTCCTTTCACACAGAATGGCATATTTTCGTAAGGTGGAAACCAAGAAACCAGTGTTCTCGGTCCACTTTAGCACAGATATGATGTGTGACCTTGGCCAAAGCATGTAACTCCTTTGCTCTGATATCTCAATCTGCTTAATGGGAATATTCTTAGGTACCTCATATCCTTTGCCAAAAAGTTATCACAAGAAAGGTGATAAAACATAAGAGATATTCAATGATTTTCAGAGGAAACACAATTCTCAAATCTAAAGCCCTCACATTGGCTTTCAATTATCCACACTCTGAAAAACAAGGCTGTGCTGAGGACGGAAATCTCTAGTGGTTAAAGGGAATCCAAAATGTTCCCTTTAACCATTCATTTCTTTCCTGTCCGAGCCCAAATATTTGCAGGAGACAAAGTGCCCAATCTGGTGGATTTCTGCTTCACATTCTTTCTCTTGCCCCATCAGCAGTGGCCAAATATCCCAGATTTTCTGGCTCAGTTCCCGCTTTACACATTCCATCTCTTTGCCCCCTGCAGCACACTCACGCTTGTAAGCCACAGGTCACCCCACAGAGGTTGTCAGAGAGAACTGTATATCCCGTGCCCTCTACCCAAGGTACCAGCAAACATAAAGGAAAGCAAACTGCATGAAATGAGGGGAGGGAGAAGAGAAGAAACTGGTAAATCCTTGAAGTGACTGCTAAGTGGATCTGAAGTAACTGCTGAGTAGGTGGAATCTCCTTCAATGAAGTTTCCCTAGAACCAAAAATTACCAGGAGCCCAGAGCCCAGGACAGCAGGCCTGGAAAGAGCTAAGCTAGTGCTATAATGAGGCTTTCTGGGCCATGGGCAAGTGAGGGAGTAGAAGCAGCCAATGCAGGATGCAGCATCACTCACGTTGAGGGTCAACTGTGACAGGCGGGTCCCAGGACATCTTGCTAGAACAGATTGTTCAGCAGGTCCCTGTACAGTACCTCCCCATGCTAGAAGGCTGAGCCTACAGCATAGTGTCCTGCCAAGCCAGTTATTTTTTTATTGGCTCTATTCTACACACAGGGTTTTTTTTTTTTTCTTTATTTTTCCTTCTTACGTTTTCTACTTATTTACTTTAGTCGACAATGAGGCACAAGCTCTTAGACTCTCTCTGAGAAAGCTAGAACACAAATTCTCTCTGCTTCCTGAAGGAACGTGAGACTCTCTTGTCTTTTACCTCTGGGCAAGATAAGCGGGGGTATGAGAAAGTTCCTGAGTGAACTTTGGCCCAATCTTATTCTCTGGGTTATTGTTCCATTCAATTCAACAGGTATCTGCTGCACTGTCATGTGTGCATTCAGACAGCAGGGACATGCTTTGCAGGCAGGCAAGAGAGCATGGCAGAGGACTTCTGCTCACAAAACTTTCATAGATAGCCAGTCGTACTGGTGTAAGAGTTTGGGGCAGCACTAGCTGCCATAGCTTTCATGGACAGATCAGGGAAGGCTGCTGGAAGGGTTCAACCTCAGAGGCCAATAAGCACATTCCACCAGGGAGAAGCATGCCTTAGTTTCCAATTTGAAATGTAGAAATCTAAGATTTCAAGTAAGTTTGTATTTAGTTTATCTCACAATCTTTTCAAATTAGAAAGTCTATTCATTGTGATGGCTGAACTGTTTGACACACGAGTATTAGTGTAGAAAAGAGAAGAGGCAAGTAGGAACCAAAGCCTGCTTTGAATTGGACACTTCACAGACGCATACCCTTCCCACAAAAAAAAGAAAAAGAAAAAAGGAAAAAAAAAACCCATGGATTTAGAAAGCTAGGGGAATGTATTGAGTATGAAAAAGGAAGAAAAAGCTACAAATTAGATTGGAGCTGTGACCTCACACCAGCTGAGCCAGGTCACATGAAGGGGACAAGAGATGCATCATGACATTTCGTGTCTTTTCACAAGCTTCCATCTGAGACAGCGTCACTGCCTCCTTTACTCTTACAACAGGCCTAAATATTGTTTGCCAGAATCTGTGCTCTGAAGGCAGGAACCTTACAGTCCCAGTACAGAGCTGCAGAGTTTCAGGCCATGACTTGGTAGAAATGCTCCTTCCGTGGAAAAAGGACATAGTCATCATGTCTCCAAAGGAAGAAAAATTCAACTCTCTAGTATCGACCCCCAAGAATTTGCACAATCCTCCATTTGTGGCCAGGAAAGTCAAGTTTCTAGGTGGTAGAAGGCAGCCAGTTCTCATGGAAAGGACCCTGGAGTGGAAGTCAGAAAACCTGTCTTTCTCATTGATTCGTAACCCTTCTGTATTAGTTTCCTGATCTGTAAAATCGATAAGGTTAAATACTTTATTATTACTGTCTTTGAAAGCTAATGATGCTATAAATACATGTAATGCTGTTATTACTTCTAGAAACAAAGAGGAATGTTGAATGAATGGTCCAAATTACATTCAGGCCCTGTGTGCTTTTCAGGCCTTGACAAGAGACTCAACGTAATAAGCCTCCCTAACAGGACAGGGGAGCTGGTTTGAAATTACCTCCTCACTTTCCATGGAGTCAAGAGACCTAGGAGAAAATGAATGTTACAAATTGTGCTTTCCTTTTTCCATTAGGGATCTGGATCTATCAGAGAAAAAGGAGAAAAAGGAATCCCTGGTTTGCCGGGACCTAGGGTATGACCCTGGCATGTTCTTGCCTATGTCTGTCAAGTGACTCGGTCTGTTTCCTCTCCTGTCTAGTCCTTTATGTTATGTAACTTGATAGCCACCTAAGCCTCTCCCATTTCTCCTCATCAGCCCTCTGACAGGTGTCTAAGACCTCTTCCTTTCTGCTTCACTCCATCCCTCTGACTAAGTGGTTCCCCTGAATAAGAAATGATGCACCCCCTACTCTAGGTGGCTCCTCAGCCTGTTTACTCTCCTTGCCCTCATGTATACCTGTCTCCTGGGCTAAAGAACAATGTGAGAGTTGTCTTACTTTCATCTCATTCTATTCCAAGGGAAGGTGGGCAAGAGGGCAACCCAGGAATGGAAGAATCATTATAAGATAGAAACAAGCCTGGGAAGTTCCAAAACATAATGAGTGATGTTTAGCACCAACAGTTTCCAATAATAATCTCACTTTGAGTCAAAGTGATGACAGCTTCTCGGATTCCTAGTCAGGCGCTTGAATCTTAAGCTACAAGCAGTTAGCCAATATGAGTCTTAAAGAAGTAACGTCATAGAGAATTGTGTTTTTAGCTTGTCCATGAGATTTGCTCAGAGCCCTTTTGTGTATTGATTCACCCATTACCATGCCATTTCTTTCTCCATTTTTCACTCTCTGTTGTCTTAGAAACACATAATCGCCAACAAAGAATGTATTTGGGGTGGAAGACAAGAGGCCCTCCCGTAATCTATTTAAAAATCTTCTGATTTGGAACTACTGCAGACCAAGTATAATACCACCAGCCCTTCTACTAAATTCCACCTACTACTTAAAATATTTCCATTTATTTCGCTCTTAAAAATGCTCTATTCAGCTTCATGCATGAATGCTTAGAAAGAAGTTGTTAAGCCAGGTCTGGAAATATTCTTTTACCTGAGTTTTGGAGTCACTAAATTCTAAACTCGGTTAGATAACGTCGTTATATCGTTTGGCAGCTTTTTCCAATGTAGGTTAATGATCTTTCTAAGTGTGCCTATTCTCTTTACAGGGTCCCATAGGTTCAGAGGGAGTGCCAGGCCCTACAGGGACAAAGGTATTTTGGTTAACATCAGTAAAGCCTTAGTATATAAAATGCTAATCTAAAGGCCCCCTTGCTCTACTTAACACGACAAAATGGAGACATTGCTTATAATACAAATTATTTGCCTTCCTTTAATAATGTAATCTTATAATCTTAGCCACTCTTGTTTTCTCCCAAGAGGATAGGTGTCCAGTGTCACATGTGGTGCCTTTTACCATGCCAAATGTAGTAATATATCTTTGGCATGTTCCTTGTGATCGTCGTACCTCCTAATGTGCAAGTTGACTACCTAGCACCACGCTGCCTTCTGGAAGACCCTAGAGCTTCCAGAGGCAGGTAGAAGCCTGCATACCCTGAGTGGCAGTCCAGCTCCCTGTGCTATCTTCCCTGGCCTACTGCAAAGACAAGACTCTCTTTTGAATTTAGCAATAACGATGTTTCTGTCACAGGGCAAGAAGGGGACGCCAGGTATTCCTGGCTTTAGTGGATTCCCAGGAATTAAGGTAATGTCGGGAAGTGAAAATCTGGGGTTTGGAGATCGAAAGGTGAAGAATTACTGTAGAAGCCTACATATGAGATGAAGTATTTGTAATATTTTGATATCTTATATGTCACTCTTTTCTCAAGAAATGCATGCAGTGAACTTTGAACACACAAAGTTGGTGATCGTTCCTCAGATACTGCCAACTTTTAGGTTCTATTATTGTTTTTAAATGCCCTGTGAATAATGTATCCCCTATTGCCAGATAGCTCCTACCACCTACTGTGGTTATTCCACTGCATCTGATTCTGGGACCCCCGTCCCCCTTCTGCGAAGCAGCAGCTCCTTTGACTTCATCCGTCTGATCTTATGCACTAACAAGGATGATAACACCTGCAGAGGCCTGATCCTGTTAAGAGTGGAAAACAATTGAAATTCTGTTCCTTCCTTAGAACTTCATAGCTATGGCCAAGTTCTTTAGGCCTGTAATGTATTTCCCAGGCTCAGAAGCAGAATGATCTTAAGTGGTGTTGCAAAATAAATTTGGGATCCCTTGTCCTTGATGGGTTTGCAGTTGTCAGGCCTCAAGCCTGCTTTGTGTCCCCTTCACCTCCAATTTATTGGACTTTGAAATTAATTAACCCCTTGACTAGCTTTCCCTGGAAATTGAGGGGCACAGAAAAAGGAACTTGTCATTTTTCTGGGTATTGGCTTTGATAGCACATAGATCTTGTCTGATGAGGTCAGAGAAATATTTGTGTTTAATCTTTACAGGGTGAAAAGGGTGGCATTGGCCTGCCAGGCCCAGACGTTTTCACCAGTGCAGATGGTGCTGTGATCTCAGGTACAGCTCTTCACTGATTTGACCAGAGAAGAAAAGACAAAGAGTTAAATTCTACATCCCCTGTAACTTTTAAAAGATACTTTGTCGGCTGCTGGATTGCTGACATTCCCAAGTGCTCCCTGTGGTTCCTGAGCTTGGAGAATGAAACAGATTCCAATATCTTGGGCAGAGAAGCCAAGCCCACGCACCCATTTTTATGTTGGGTACATCAAGACTAGACTTTGGATCTGCCTGGGTAAAAATGATTCCCCTGGTTATATTTAGGGAAAGATTAATATGCCCCCCAGTCTGACTGGTTTCAGCCTAATACTATGGGATACTCTGGATCTTATGTAAATGAGCCTATGCACGTTCAAGCTTGCCAATTTCGTAGGAAGTGGGAAAGTATCTTTGGCTAAGGAACCAAGTTGTTGAGAGCCTTTAATAGTATGATACTCAGAAAGTTTGTCTTTTTTCTCTTCTTTTCCTAATTATTGTACATACCAACTCTTCCCCTTGTCTTCTCCAAGGATCCAGATGCCCACTATCTACAACTACTTCTTGTTCGACCGAAGATTTCTACTACAATGCCTCTTCCACTTGAGTCTCCCTAACTTATTCCTCTCCTCTTGTAATATCAGGTCCACACCCTGTCTGAATAATAAATAGTTGACAGTGGCTTCCTGTGTCCCACTCCCAGGACACCTGTGTGTATAATATAAATAGTGGACTTGAACATCTTAACCTAGATGGTGAACATTACAGAGTAGTAGTAGAGTAAAAAAGCTTTGCTAGTACCTAACAGATCTTATCATGAAAGGAAAGCCCTGACCGGGGCTTTCTGAACACTAGTTGGACCCTTAGCTCCATAAGCCCATTATTGCTCTTAGCATTTAGGAGACCTAAAAAGGGCAAGAAAGAGTCTTCCAGCCCCAGAACAGCTCTCTGGACTGCTTCTTAGGAATTTTGTGACACTAGGGCTCTCCACTGTGTTTACTACTTTTTTTCATTGTAACTCCAGGTTATCCCGGAGACCCCGGTGTGCCAGGCCTCCCAGGCTTTAAAGGAGATGAAGGCATCCGGGGCCAGCGTGGCCCTTCCGGCATCCCCGGCCTACCAGCCTTACCAGGTGAAATGAACCAACCCATCCTTTGCACGCATCAGTCCTCTACCCACTCTTGTTCCTAGCCTGTCCTACTATACCTCTAGATAGGTTCTCCCACTGTGGGCCCGATGCTAATGTATGCAGGGATAGTGCCTGGGTACCTGAGTCCTACTCATCAGCTTTCCTTTGACTCGAATGATGTCACTTAGTGAGACAGTCAATTCCAGACTTTCATTGAGGTTTGCAGCTACCAAATGTGTGAATTGGGCAGCTGGAGCCCTATGTCTTTTCTGTGAACGTGCCATCATAGCTAATGCTTGCCAAGAGGATCTAATGAAAATCCAGAGTAAAAATTTATACCCAGACCTTCAGTGTAGGCTTAAATCAGGCACTAAATGGTCCCAGGCTCCTATGGGTGACACCCTCGAACCAATCATCAGAGGGCCATACTCATATGTCATTCTACAATGGCAAGCAGAGAAAGACCACGCCAGGATCTAGAGGCAGGGCAACCCCAAACATAAAAACTCAGACATTACCTTTAAAGTCACTGATTGCTAGATTTCTTGGAGATGACCTCTTTAAGGATATCTGGTTTTTGTTTTTCTGTTTGTTTGTTTGTTTATTTTGGTGCTGAGGATCGAACTCAGGGCCTTGTGCTTGCAAGGCAAGCACTCTAACCACTGAGCTAAAACCTCAGCCCCAGGATATCTGGTTTTAAAGTAGCCACTTGAAGAAGATACAGCTGGCCCAGCACCAAGGTGGAAAAAAATCAAGGAGTTGGAGGCTAGTTGGAGATCTAGCTTTTCCTCTTGAGTTTGCCACTAAGAAACTGTGCCCCTGACCGTGTTTCCTTTCTCCTTTGGGCCTCAGTTTCCTAACAGGTTAGGCTAATTAATCCCTAAGGATCTTTACGACTTAAGTGTAAAACAAAGGCAAATGCTTTCCCAAATTCTTCCCTTGAGTTCCTTCCCACACATGCCGCTGATCGGAGTGCCCTTGAGGACTAGGGTGATATGAACATCTCTGTGTGGGCTTATCCTTCCAGGTGTGCCAGGTGCCATAGGGCCTCGGGGATTTCCAGGTCTGAAGGGGGAACAAGGAAACCCAGGCCACATCACAGTTGGAGGACCTGGCCTTCCTGGCGGAATTGGCTTGCCAGGCCTACCAGGTCTACCAGGCCCACCTGGTAAGTTCTTTGTGTTTTTCTTTGGTCTTGCGGCTCAGGTGTGATTCACAGTAGAGAAGTGTCATGATTTTTGTGGGAGCTTCTCACAGATCAAACAGCTCAGCCAGGACACATGCTAACTGCAGAGAGGTAGCAAAAAAGCCTCCGTCCTCTCTGGGTGAGCCCTGCTTCTGCTGGTGTCAGCTAAACAGCAAAGTGTTCTTCATCAAAGAACAAGCAAGCTAGGGTCATCATAATGATCAAACACCACCTAATGCCTTCCAGATTCTGTAACAGCCATTTCCCTTTTATCTTTCACCATTCTCAGTCCCTAAGCTTTGGGCTTTTTAGCTCCCAGAGAAGCAGCATTGGCTCTTTTGAGCTTCCCTTAGTCCAGAGGGCTCAAATGGGAGGTGGGAGTGCTGAGCACCTAAGAGAGGAGAAGTCATGTGTATCTTCAAGGTAGCTGCCAAAAAGCCTACTCAGTGGGGCTGGTGGTTTAGCTCAGTGGTAGAGCACTTGCCTGGCATGCACAAACCCTGGGTTCTATCCACAGCGCAAAATAAATACAGCCTACAACTGCCTGTTCCCCTCGGATTTTACACCTGAGTATGACATTCTCGATTCTGGAAGAAAGACTGGAAATATTCCTCAGCATGTTCTTTGTACCCTAAATCCCCTGACCACTGCAGCTTGCACCTATTTCCTCCTTTGTCATAACGGGACTTTCTGGATTAAGTACTGGGACTGCCGAGTTACTGAAGCTACTTTGCTCATCTCTGAATGCCCAGTGTCTGGTCCAGTGCCTGGAACACAGTAGACATTTTCTAAGTAGTAGTAAAGTAGGAGAAACAACAGAGGATCCTGTTGGCTCTTGCCACAGACTTAGGGGGCCCTGTCTTAGATATTTTGTCTCTACCCTGAGCGTTGAGCCTTGAGGACCCAGGCCTTTGTGACTGAGCTGCTGTGCTGAGCCAAGAGCTTCGGTCTTTCACATTTCTTTTTCCTGCAGGTCCACCATCTAAGATTGGAATTTTACATGGCACAGAGCCAGGATTCCCTGGTCTCCGAGGAGAACAAGGTCTGAAAGGAATCCCAGGCCTCAAAGGAGTAAAAGGTGATTTTTGTCCCTTTGAGTTTCTTTGTCCCCAAACTTCTTACACGAGGCTTTGTGGGGGATGAACAAACCAAGATCCTTGGGAACCTGAATGGGAGCAATCTTGGCTCCTAAGAGAGGATTGGATCATAGGATTCTTGAAGTGCTATAAATAAGACTGAAGCTGGTAGTTGAGGTTACACAGGACAGAGTAGTTGGCAGGATATCCTTCCTACTCACTGCACCTACAGATGCTGCTGTTGGCAGCTCAGTCCCTCTTGGTTTGCAAGGCCAAGACTGGAAGCCACTCACCATTACCTTTGGCCAAAAGCAAAGGGCTCTGAACATGTCAAGGCCTGAGACCCTGAAAAAACCAACTGCTCCCAGAAAACAACTCATATCTTCACTCATGTGGAAGAGCCAATCAATGAGCAAAGCCTTCAGCTGCACTGCTTCTCCCCATCTTCTTGCTGCCTTTGGGTGTTTCCACAGTCCTTCCTCTGAGAGGAAGATGTTCAAATAAGTCAACTATTTATAGCTTCGGCCCAGGCCAGGGTTGTGGGAGAGGTGAAGCTACTGACTAAAGAGAGGTTTAGAGATGGCCTCGCAGTGATGGTGACCCTTTTAGAGCTTTTGAAGATAGCAGCCCGCTGTGGCACACATGCCATAGGTTCGCCACCACTGGCCTAGGGGTTTGGGGGTATCTGAGATCTCTCCTCCTCTCTCCAGGAATTAACGGCTCTCCTCTGCCTCAAGCAGAGAAATTCAAACTCCTTTCCTTTCTCATTGCCCTGTCATAAAATGCCACTAAGTACAGGAGCAGTGATGTGTTTTAGACTCTCTGGCCTTGACATAGTTCAGAAAATTCAGAAATCTTGATCCCTGCTATTCAAATCTAAGGAAGACTGTGTTGGTCACTTTCCTTGTTGCTGGGATAGATACCCAATACTCACAACTTAAAGGAGGACATGTTTATTTCGGCCCACAGTCACAGTCCATGATTGGCTGGCCCCAAGGCAGAATAGCATGGTGAAAGGGCCTGCTGTGGAGGAATGCTGCTCCAGTCCATGCAGCCAGGAAGCACACAGAGAGAAAGGAGGAACTGAGGGTGGAGATATACCCTCCCAGGTCACACCCTCACGGAGCTGTCTTTTCAGAGCAGACCCCACTTCCTCCCAGCAAGCCAGCTCTATTACCCATGATTCAATCACTTTCCCAAAGCCCTGCCTATGAGCACTTGAGGCTTTAAGGAACATTCTCAATCCAAACCATAACAAAGACTGAGCAGGAAATGGCATTAAATTGCAAGGCTAGGGCTGGGGATTTAGTTCAGAGGTTAGAGCGCCTGCCTCACAAGCACAAGGCCCAGAGTTTGATCCCCGGCACCAAAAAAAAAAAAAATTGCAATGCTAGACTCAGGATGTTAATTTTGGCCCTTCCCTGACTGACCACAGAGCTGGTGTCTTTCTCAATACCATTCTCATTCCTAAAACAAGGATGACTCTAATGCTCCCCCTTCTGTATGTCTGTGAGCCCTAAACGTTTTCTTTAAGTCTGGAATAATGAGAGTGATCCTCGAGCTTCATACATGAATACCCCCTAGAGAAAATTATTAAAAGTTAAATTCTGGGGTTAGGCTTCTTGAGAAGCTGAGTGATTAGGACCGGGTGAGGCCCAGAAAGCTGCCTTGTAGACAGACCTCACAGGTGACCCATGCCAGAGGTCCGTGGATCACACTTGGTAAATACAAGTTGAGTACCATGCTTCCAAAATGTTTGGGACCAGAAGTGTCTCCGATGTTAGATTCTTCGGATGCATAGACCACACTGGTTGAGCACGCCTAACCAAAAACCCAAAATCCAAAATATTTCAGATCGCACAGCAGTTAAGCTCAACACGTGCTAATTGGATGAACAGACTGTTCTCTCAGAGTTTTGAGGACTATTAGTTTACTAAAAGTAGGAAGAAGTTCTTTGGGGTTTTAGGGAAACTCACAGCTACTTGTCTCGTTACTAATTCTTATTCTCTAGACCATGAGCATGGAAAAAGGAGGTAGATGATTGAGCTATATGCTAATGACTCCTTGATACTTCCTCAAATGTGCTTTCCTGAAATACCTGTCATGTGTGCAAGAGTCAGGGAAAAAGGCATTTTGGTGGAGAGAATCTTTGAGTGGCTTAGAGGCTAGACTCGGTTGATGAAGTGTAGGTCAGGGGTCTACTCCAGCCGCACATTAGACACGCTGATAACTGGACCTCATCCCACTCTAAGCAAAGACACACTCCGAAGGTGTTCATTTGAGTCTCTTCTCTGCCGTCCTTTTGATTCCCTCCAAGGGAAGTTTTTTAAGTCCCAAAGAACTACTATCAGGTTTTTCTTCTTGAAAAGAGGGTCCACTTTGTTTTATGTTGTCTGTTTTTCCCCAGGGGACTCGGGTCTTTGTGCTTGTGATGGTGGTGTCCCCAACACTGGAGCGCCCGGGGAACCAGGCCTGCCTGGACCACAAGGTCTCAGAGGCTCTCCAGGCCTTAAAGGAACCAGAGGGGATCCAGGTGCTGATGGTGCACAGGGCCCAGCAGGGGCGCCAGTAAGTCTTGCCAAACTTTGGCCCTGAGGGAGCAATGGGAGTTTTCAAGGGTCCCTTACTCCCTGCCAATCAACTTCCTAGAGCACGTAAAAGATAGATATGAATAACACAAAGCTTCAAGTTTTTTATTTGTAACATAAGTCTGAGTACGTGGTCTCTAAAGTTCCTTTCTTCTTTAACATGCCTATGGTCTCTTCCTTCTGCCTTCTTCCTCCCACAAAATTGTCTACAATTTGCCTGGCACTGTGGTATGCCCTGAAAATTAAATAGGAATTAAGATGAGCTTTCGATTCTTAAAGATTTCAAACTTTATAAAGTGTCCAGAAAATGGGAAATTACTATCCAAGATGACAACATAATCTGATGCTCAGAACAGCACCAAAATGTGCCCAAGGACCTGCTTTAGGTCATACCTTTGAATTCTGTGACATCTATATCTCTTGATTATTCCTCTTTGTCTCTTTATCAGGGTTCATTTGGACCTCAAGGTCTTACAGGTGCCAAAGGAAAGAAGGGTGAACCAACTGTCAGTACACGATCGGGGATTCCAGGGGAGAAGGGTGATCCTGGCCCCCAGGGCTTCCCTGGTATTACAGGAGCCCCAGGCAAGGATGGATTACCAGGGTTATCAGGTCTGCCAGGTCTTCAAGTAAGTGGATCATTCCCAGATGATTAGCTCCGTACACACTCGCATCTGACCTAGGGGAGGTCTGATGGCAACTGGACCATGGGGCAGGACAAAATAAAGAGTTCACAGTATCTTGTCCTGCCTCTGTCCCTGACACTTTTGGCTTTGTGCTCTTCCATGAAATCAGAATCTTTTTCTAGGAATGGTCATTGTTTTAGTTGATACATGCTAGTAATAGTTCACCATGTCACTTAAAATGCTTCAGCTTCTCAATGGCTTTCCCGTCTAAGCAGCCCAGCTTCTTTCTGTGACTTCAAGGGTTATTGTTATCCTGCCCATTTCATGACCTCTTTCCCACCCCCATCTGAAATATCAGATGACCTGGAATTGACAAGACTCATTCCCACTAACTAAACTCAGAGAAAGTTGATAAACTAGAGTGATAGAGAATTTTAACAAATCATAATCCATTGGTCGTAGTGATTACTCTTTCCCATGGCAAGAAAGCTCTTCAGATAAGTCTCTGAGATGGGCTCTCATTATTTTTATATATTGTCTAGGGTGAAGGTGGACAGGGCTTCCCAGGTGAAAAGGGACTACCAGGACTTCCTGGTGGAAAAGGCCACCCTGGTCCAACTGGTCCCCCAGGAATTGGGCTGCCAGGACTTCCTGGACCTCGTGGGATCCCTGGAGATAAAGGAGTAGATGGGTTACCAGGGCAACAAGGCCTCCGAGGATCTCCAGGTGAGTCATGGAATTTAGACTTGGAAAAATCGATCTCTTGTAGAGTGGCCATGACTCAGGTGCATGAAATGTGTCATAAGAAGAGACTTGGCAGACCATAATTACTACTTTCCATCTTCTTAAGGGTTTTTAAGTGGTAAAATGATCATAATGTATTGTGATAAGCTTTGAATGAAGATTAATATAGATTTCAGCTCCACTTAGCAAAGAACTTCCTGGAAGAACAGAGTGAAAATATCACAGAGCTGTGTAGAGGTTATGAGCTCATAATCCCTGGAAAAGTTCAAAGAGAAGCTGGATGGCCATTTATTGCCAATGTCATTGAAGTAATGAGTAGGGGACTTGACAGAGTGCCCTCTAAATTGTTTGGTAATATCATCAGCATGGAAGAACTTCTCTTCAATAGACAGAATCTTGAATTGGGCAGAGAACCTAGCTGTGCCTAGTCTAACTCATATTTTATACCTTAACTCCCTTCCTTTATATTTCTTTTCTTATGTGAATTTCCAAAATCATAGTGGTGACATACTTGCTTATATATTGTGAAAGTCCTGTGCTATTAACTCATCTTCTTTCGTACAGCCAGAATAGCGCTTCATCTGAACTTCTATGTTCCACAATTTCCATGTTTCCATTAGTAGCACTACAGTTCTTATAGACATCTGAAGTTTGAAAATCTGAGGCTAGCTCTTATTCTTCCTTTGATATGCCTCACATTCTTTCCTTCATCTTCTTGCTACTAAGTTCTTATTGTTTCATGTTTAGCTTATCAAATACCTGTATGTTTTTGTAATCAATAGATGGTTAGTTGGGTGGATAGACAGATGGAAAGGTAAGCGAGTGAATGACAATTTCCTATCTCCTGCCTCAGCCTTTTTCATCCAATTGTACCATGAGCATTGCTGCAAATTTAATACCTATAAAGCAGCAATATCATCATGTTACTCTCTTCATCCAAAGCCACAGAAGTTCCTTATTGAATAGAGAATAATGTCCAACTGCTTCAGCATAGAATTCCCAAACATGGACACAACCAACCCTTTCAACCTTATACTCACACTTTTCATAATAAAAATTTTAAAACTAAGACACTAGTCTTCTTCACTGTACCCAAACACAAGTATATCCATTCCCAGCTCCTAAATTTTGTTCATGTTCCCTTCATTTCCAACTCCAAGATTCTGCTTATGTTGCCTTCCTCTTTTTTCTATGTAGGCATGTCACATTCATCTTTTAAGGACATAAGCCCTACTTCCGTTAAGGTTTCCCTTGGCCTCCACAGTACTTAAGTACCTCTTTCCATTAATACTTTTACTTTTCCTAACTACATTGTAAGTCTCCAGATACTAGGCAAGATGAGTAATACTTTGCTTCTCTAAACCTTCCCAGGATAGTACAATGTTCATAAAAGGTTGCTATTTACTTGCAAAAGAAAGAGTCTTCCCAATAACCAAAGGGTTATTTCTTAGGCTTCTTTCTTCTCTTTCCACCTTGTCACCTTGAAGAATTACAAAAAGAGAAGACAGGATAGCAGGTCCGGTAACTTTTTACTTATTTTAAAATCTAGTTCTGTGAACTAACATAGTAAGCATGATGGTACAAGTTGAAACTTGATCATTTGAGATTCTTAAAACCAGATCAATATTTCATTTCACAAATTCCTAGGAAGGCTGCAGGGAATATTATCAAACAGTATAAGTCTCCTTTTTGGACGTCCTGGTATCAGCTATAGCTTTGATTCCAGCTCTGTTTCCAGAGAAATTATTCACGGTCATTCCACAGCCCTTCTGCCAATTAATGGGTCTTCACTCCAGGTCAACACACTTTTCAGGAAACTATGTTATAAATTGAGCTATAATAACATGGCACCTATAAACTCACATACCCTGAAATCTCCTGAATGCTATTAACATTCCAACTGTTTGAGAACAGGCTGTGTCAGTGGGCCTAGGGATCATTTCTGTCCCAAACTCCACTAGTTCCTGGACACAGAAAGTTCTCAGCAATGTGGAACTACAGTATGGTATAGCTTGGGAGATGCCTTATGCAGAAAATGTCCTTGTTACAGTACCAAAAGTTACAAAACAATTATTCTATTTAAATCATTAGATTTCTTTTCTTCTCTGTGGTAACCAGATATAATTCCTCAAATCTAACTTTCTAGTGATAGCCCAAGGCTAGAACAGCTGCATTGCAAAAAAAGGGGAATGTAATAATCGGAAACCTTTCAATCTACAAGTGTGAATTACTACAAATTTTGGGCAAGCCGACAACTATATCCAAAGCAGCTCTGACTCCAGATGATCATAGTACTCCATCACGCTGGTTATTACTGAAGTAGCTGTTGTGTGCTTGATCCTGTTGGGTACCAGCACTCTCCACTCGATCCAGACAATTAATTTGGTTGGTGGACATGTCTGGGCTGTGGACAAGACTTCCCTTTGGCCTCAACGAACCTCTGTCTGAGTTTAATTTTCTTCTTTACTTGCTTGGTCCACATAATTGCTGCTGCAGGGGAAAGGTTGGTAAGGGAGACTTAGACACAGAGGGAGGTAAAAGCTAACTGCAGGTTCTCAGATACTAGTGCTGGCCACACACTTCTTCCTTTTTATTCATGCTTATCACCACACTCACAAGCACCACACTGGAGCCCCTGTTTGAGGAAAGGTGACTGCCCTGGTACAGAAATCTATCTTTAGCCCCATCATTTGAAGGCTTTGTTGTTTTGATCTGGTGGCCACAGGGAAAAGAATCAATGAAACTGATATGATAAATTGGGAATGGGCAGCTTCACATTTGGACACAGCTCAGGGACATTTGTATTTTACCCAATTTGTTTCTTAAAATGTATATAAAGCAGTAGAATTGCAATAGTAAGAATTCAACATATTGGAGTCAATGAGCCATCAAGATAGTTGGGGACAGGAGACTTTTGTACAGGGTACCCTCATGACACCAGCTACAGGGACAGTTCTTTGGCCTACTTCAAAAGACCCAGACCCAAGCAGAGCACAATAATGGAATCCCTCTCCCACTGAAGCATCTCAACATGAGGTTCTTGCTTATAGAGTGCATTTCCTTAGTAGAGAAATAACTCTCAGAAATAGCTCTGTCATCTCAATGTCTGGCATGGCCCCTCACGGAGAAGGATCCAACGTTAGAGCCATCTTGCCAGCTGTGGAAATATGACTGTAAAAATCTAAGGTCTAGAAGGCATAAAACTGATGCCAAGGGTTCAAAATAGTACCAATAACCTGACTGAAATGGCCTTGTAGGAGCTCTTTTGAATGCTCTGCCTTAAATAAGATAAAAACTGTTATTCACTGACCACGTACTAGGCTACTAGGCCTTCTGCTAAGTGCTGTTAGCAGTGTTTCATATAATCCTCACAAACACCAAGGGAGGTGTTTCTCATTGTACACAGGAGGCTCAGGGAAGTTAAGTATCTTGTCTACACAGGTAGTTATTAGCAGAACTAGGATACCAGCTCAAATGTGTCTGGCCTCAGAGCCCAATATACCCACTATATCCTACTGTTCAATTCCCATTGTTGATTTCGGAATAAAACAAGTGAGTTTTATTGGAAAACAGAAGTAGAATCAGAGGAGAAAGCCCAGCCAGTTGATTAAGCAGTCTAAATCATAGGCCATCTACGCATTTTTCAGAAATGCAATTTGTGACTTATTTTAAATACAGACAAATGCTACTATAGCAGTTTATTAAAACTGTTGACTCTGTGGTTTAAAAAAGACCTTGGAGGATTGTTTAATGAATAGGCAAGACTAACTTTAATTAGCATAGCAATTGTTTGTAAATGGCACTTGAGGGAGCCAACAAACAATTTGCTCACCAGTATTTTATTAACTACCTCATCATCTTATACACTCTTTTTATTTGCATTATGAATGAGCAATGAAGAATTAGCTAGGGGAAAGATTCTTCATGCCAATTTTGACATCTTGAATATTGAAATTGACTGTCCCTTCTCCTTGAATAGCAGAGTTGACAGTTTCACATAAAGAACTGAGGGAAGGGTCACCATGTGTCTTTATGGCCAAGAGAGTGGCCCTTCAGTGTTTGCCTCATATAGACATATAGGTCCATCTGACTGAGAATAATCACTAGGTTTCAGTAGACCCCCAAATAAATTGTGTCTCAAAAAAGCCAATGTTTGGGGGAAGCTTCATTTTAAGATAGTGGTAGACATGTATGAGAGGTGTTGGCTTCGAACCCTTCAGGCTAGTAATGCGGGCATAATGGACCCTCTCCCATTTTAGGGAGAAGTTCTATCTAAGCATAGGGTGAGTAGACAGTTTCTGTTTGCCGTTGTTCCTAGTTAAGTAATACCTGCTGTACCGGTGACTACTTGCCCAGTGGGCACCAATGGTTTGATAAGGAACATCCTGACACTTGGACAATAAGACCATTCTCATCATTAAGCAGATATACTAGTAGTAATTCCCAAGAGCTTCTGATACCAAGATTTTTGTATGGGCTCCTAGCTGTTAAGAGGGGAGAATTTGGTTATCCCACTAAATGGAATCCCATTAAAGGAGTCTGCTAGGGGGAAATCTTCTCTGATTCAGTGGATTCACCAGATACATACATTTTACCATTTACAGGAATCACCCTGCCTTGTATTATTCCTGGGTCAAATGGTCCCTCAGGATTCCCAGGAGCTCCTGGATTCCCAGGTATGGAATGAAACTAGAGAAAGCCACTGGGCACACTTTAAGAGCCATGATCTGGAGGAAACAAAGTCTGTCTCAGCAGCATTTGAAGATTCACATTCTTCCTGAGGGCTACCTTGGGGGTTGAGGAAATAGAATGGCTGCTTGGGAAGGGTAGTATGGGTAGGTGAGAATAGGAAAGGTGACTCAAAAGACTAGAACTATTGACTGAACATCACAAATCATACACAGACACACTGATTCTCCTTTTCTCTTACTACTTGTATTTTGGTTTTCAGGCCCTAAAGGGGTCCATGGCCTCCCTGGGACTCCAGGCCAGCCTGGATCTCATGGAAACAAAGGAGAGCCTGGAAGTCCGGGGTTGCTTCATCTCCCTGAACTGCCAGGTAAGGAGAAGAGCTTTTCTTTGCCTGTTTCTCCTTTGTGTGACTGTGGGTGTGGATTGTAGTCAGCCCCCATCAATGACAGAAAGCTAAGTTTGCCTTCTGGTGTGGTTGAGATGGTCTGATTTCACACCCAGGGAAGACAGTATACGGCCATAATATGACAGCATATCATAGCAGTAATGGACATTCAATATCAGCTGGAACAAATCCTTCACTTTCAGATGGGGAAACTAAGGCCCAGATAGAAAGTTACTTGCTTAAGATCACAAAGACGCTAGTGACCAGGACTCACTCTGCCAGGTCGCCTGATGTGCTGTGTCAGTTTTCTGGGTGAACTCCTTATAAAAAAAAAAAAAAGTCAAAGAAAGATTCAGATCCGTCAGAAGGATTTCTATGCCTTTTCTCCCACCCTGTTGTTCTAAACTGAGCTTTATGAGGCTACACTACACCAGTTTGAGTAGTTCTCAAACTGTGTTCTCTGAGCCAGTATCTGCATCAACTGGGAACTTAATAGCAATGCAAATTCTCAGCCTTTCTGCAAGACCTGCTGATCAGAAATTCCAGGGTTTGGGGCCAGCAATCGGTGTGTTACCCCAGGTGATTCCGAACTACCACTGCTCTAGGGCTTCAGGCTCATCTTGGGCCATTTGCCCCAGAGCTTATTGGCTCCTCAGTTTCCCCCACACCTTTTCCCCACCCTGGAAGAAGGAGGTGTGACAACAGGAGTCAGACAACTACAGAAGACATTGAGCTTTTGCTGGGAGACCTCAAGCATAACCTGTGCTTTTCAGCACCTGTTGAGCTCAGGAGCAGGTTGAGTACTGCCCATGGCTAGCACCATGAAAACAGAACCTTCTCCAAGTCATACGGTACAGTTCTTGCCTCTCCACAAGTCCCCCAGTACCGGAGCACTCTGACCGTTATTTATGTGTTAGCTTTTTTTTTTTATTATTTTAAACCAAGAACATGCATTGGTACATTCTACATACAATGGTCACATTCATTACATTAAGTCTGTACCTATACATGATGTATCTTGGTTCTCCCCCCTCTTCCCCCCTCCCCTTTGCACCCTCCCTCCCTATTTACAGCAGGTTCATTCATCATCTTCCATATTTTCCCATTCCCCTCTCTCCCTTGTTGCCTTTCTGCTTTTCCCCTTCTTTCCTTCTAGTACTCCTCTCCTCTGTCCACCATCCTCCTTTTATAGAATATCTATTACACCTCTTTGTCCTTATTTACCATTATGGTCTCTCATATCAGAGAAACAATTCGATGTGTGCTCATGAGTGTCTGATTTATTTCACTTAAGAGTAT
>PVJO010006507.1:0-88882 GCA_004026905.1 Hystrix cristata
CCCTTCTTTCTTTCTAGTACATCTCTCCTCTGCTCACCATCCTCCTTTTATATAATATCTATTACACCTCTTTGTCCTTATTTACAATTATGGTCTCTCATATCAGAACCCTAAGTGTGTAATTTTTATATGTAAAATTTTATTATATATTTTTTCTGTTTAAATTTTTCTTTGCCTTAATTTTATATAATGTGTTCGTACTTTTATTTGAATCATAAAACTTGTGTTAAAAAATTCCAATTAACTTTGCTAATTAACTTAATTCCTGTGTTGGCATTTACATTCCCATTTTCTTAAGAGTTTTTAGAAATATAATAGGTAAAAGTTATTGTGTACTTACTGCCCTAAAACTTTTATGTATGAACACATTTAATAGTTCTCCGGCAGCTTATAAGGTAGGAACTGTTGTTACCCCAGTTTTATAGATAAAGAAACTGAGGCAGAGAGTGTTAAGTGGCTTGTTCAAGTTACCCAGCTGGTAAACAGTGGAACAGGGTTCCCATCTCAGGCTGGTTCTGGAGCTAATAGTTTTAACCAGTAAGCTCTTGAGGCTCTCGTGATAATTAACTTTTATGACCTGAGCTACAAGTTGATGTTTGAGTGAATAATTTGGTTTTTCCTTGTGATTTTTATATATAAAGGATCTTTATTTTTGGAAAATAATTGGTGCAAGAATAAGGCCATGTAGAGTGAATTAATCTAGAGTATAGTATTTAACAGATAATGCAGACACTCCTTGTTTAGTGACCATGTTCCATTCCTGTTCAATTAATTGGTCGCTAAATGAGGAATTGTATGCAGTATGGAGATTATAATATTCAGAACAAAGAAATGGTCAAAGGAAACTCCAGGTTGGTGACTTT
Source organism: Hystrix cristata (assembly GCA_004026905.1). Classification (NCBI taxonomy): domain Eukaryota; kingdom Metazoa; phylum Chordata; class Mammalia; order Rodentia; family Hystricidae; genus Hystrix; species Hystrix cristata. Next base: position 864 of record PVJO010006507.1, read on the forward strand.
GCTTTTATTTGCATAACTCTTAGGGGCAGTACTATAATGTATAACAGAACATAAAACTACAGTACTGTCCTAGGTAGTAGAACCAGGAAAAATTACAGTACTGTATAAACCAGGTGTGTTGTATAAAAATAGATATTGAGGCTTTATAAAGAAGGTGTACAGAAGTGTACAAAAAAAAATGTAAGTGCAAACAGTTGTTAAATGAGGAATATCTGTAGTGCATAGCATGGGTGGGGAGAAAAAATTGTATTTGGATTTAATTTTGGAAAACAAAATTAGGAAGATATCCATGTTATGGTTGTGACTGTGGTTAAATTCTTAGGGTGAAAGAAAAATGAATCAGGTGTTCATTTTAAAAATAATTTTTTTGTTGCAAAATTTGAAGGTAGAATGGAGCTATATATTTTTCATGTTATGGTAGACTTTTCCAGTATAATAAAATCATTTTTACCAAAATATTCAAAGCTTCATTAGTTTTCCTAGGGGGGTTACTTTGATTTTTCAGATTATTTTGATCTAGTAATTTCGTCTTTTGTCAGTTTTCTCCAGTTATTAGCCAGTTATATCAGTTAAAATATTTTCAGCTTCAAGTACTAGTCTTAAACCTTCTTAAGACAGTTACTTTATGTAATTGGAAGTCTGGAGGCAGAGTAGGCCCCACATACAGCACTCAACAGCTCACTGATGTCTTTAAGGGCACAGGTCTATCTGTCGTCTTTGGTGTTGGCTTCATCTTCTTGGAAGTAAGTTGGCCATAGTGTTTCTAGGCTTCACACGCAGACCTAATAATTCTAGGAGGAGTTGAGCAGTTTCTTCTTATGTTCCCATTTGGATCCCTTAAGGTATAGTTTACATGCAGCTGCATGCATGAATCATAAGTAAACATACAAGGTTGTTGAGTTCATTTATATACACACATGTGGGTAGCTGTCAACCAGGTTGGGCTACAGAACACACTTACTATCCCAATAAGTTCCCTTAGGCCTTTCCTCAGTCAATAACCTTAAAGCTTCATTTTCTTTCGTGGCTTTGCCATTGTTGGAAACAGTTTGTTTTGGTTTTTTGTTTTGGGGGTTGTTGGGGATTGAATTTAGGGCAAGCACTCTACCACTGAGCTAAATCCCCAACCCCTGGAAAGTTTTTATCCTTTTCAGTGACTTTATAAAGAACTACATCTATGGAAGGTATTTACTTTCACTCTGTATATTATTTGCATCATATGGTTTGCAGTTGAAATACCTACCAATCACCAAGAGATTGGGCAGAAGAGAGATGGAGCCTACTTAGTTTGTGAATGCTGCCGTGGAAGGGATATTTGATGGTGCTCGTTTTATAAATGGTTAGTAAAGAAAAAGAACAAAAGTGGATGTTTCTAAATGTTAGGGTTAACTTTTGCTTCCTGGCAGCTTTTGGGAATCTGATAGTGAATTTTCATATAAAAATCCTAGTATCTATTTTGTCCTATATGGCATTTTTACAAGTATATTGTTTTGGATTCTCTAATGTATTGCTCTATTATTCACATTCTTTCTTACCTGTGTGGTAGTAATATCCTTCTAAAATTCAGGTTTGATCAGCTCAACTACATGGTTGTAACACTTTCAAACACTTTGGTGTCTTCTGCTGCTCTTAGAATTAAGACCACACTCCTCATTATCATGGCAGAAGTCTTGAGTGATTCTCCCTGCTCTTGTGATTCCAAGGTTAGTAACATGACCCAATAAGACAAATCCTCAAAAATCACTTGTAAATAAGTGAAGATATGCTTGGACATAACACATTCCCTTATGTGTAATTTAGTGGGCAAAGAGATATCTACTAGTTTTCAAGAGCTGTGAAGTGCAGTATAGTACATGGTACCATTGATCAGTGATGGTGAGCTTTTTAGAGCTTTCATTGATAACAACAGCTGGCTGTGGCATGTGTACCTTAGATTCGTCACCACCGGTAGGGACCATTTCATATTCTTTCTAGTATTCATGCTTCTTAGTTATAGCAGATCGCCAGTGGGTTTTTTAAAAATTTAAATAATTAATTCTTTTCATGGTACTAGGAGTTGAACCCAGGACCTTGCATATGCCAAGTATGTGTTCTACCACTGAACTGTATACCTCCAGCCCCTGATATTTTTTAACTGACAGCTTATAGTTGTATTTTTGGAGTACAATGCAGTGTATATAGTATATAATGTGGAATGATTAAATCAAGCTATTAACATCAGTTGTTTCACTTAATGTTTCTTTGTAGTGATATATTTGAAATTAACTTACTTTGAAATATGCAATACATTATTAACAGCTTTAGCCACCCAGTTATCTCTATGCCAGTATTATTTTGTTTGCTCTAATAAAGTGCTATTTTATTCTAATTTAACAAAAAGTTAAGGGAAATCTTTTTGTCATCTTTTAATACTCTTCTGGCTATAGAAGTTTTTCAGGGTTTCCATTTTGGGGAATAGGTAGTCAGGTTTAATAGGATCAACATTTGACCTCAAAAGTGTTCTGCATTTTTTCTGGCTGTCTAACCTTGACTGTCCTGAACCTCAATTTCTTTCTCTGCAAAATGGGATTAGTAATTGCCTTGTTCTGAGATTTACCATAATACTGTATGTTTAGAGGACTTACAGATTTAGAATTGGTTCACACAGTTGTAGGGGATGGTAAATCTGCAGGCTGGAAACTCACTCTAGAGTAGATGTTGACTCTTCAGTCTGAAATTGGTAGAACAGACTAATAGGCTAGCAATTCAGACACGATTCCTCTGTTAGGCTCTTGATTCAGAATTTCTTCCTTGCATTTTCTAACTTCTGGTGTTTGCTGAAAATTCTTGTCATTCCTTGATGTGTAGGTATATCACTCCAATCTTCTGCTTCTGTGGCCACGTGATTTTTTTTTTCAGTGGGCTTCTCTGTTAACATAGTGTTTTCTTCTTGAGCATACCAGCCATATTGGGTTATGGACCCATCACCTTATTTCTTCTCCAGTGACCTTGTTTCTTAGTAAGGTCTTATTCCTAGAGTTAGGATTTCAATAGCAGTTCTTTCCCTGGGTTTCCCCTTTGGGTATCACAACTTTGATCTCTTACTTTAGATGATCTAACAACTGTCTCAGATGACAGAGAAGGAAACTTGAATATACATGTTAGAAATAAATCAATTTAAAGAATTCACAGTAAAGTTACAATAGTTATGAATTTAGCAAAGTTGTAGGATATGAGATCAGCACACAAAAATAGGTTTTGTTTTTATGTGTCAGTAGTGAAGCATCCAGAAAGAAAATTAAGAAAAGCATTTCCATTTATAAAAGGATCTAAAGGAATAAAATGCTTACGAATAAATTTAACTAAGGAAGTGAAAGATTTGTACATTGAAAACTAAAACTTTCTGGAGAACATTAAAACAGACTTAAATAAACCAACAGATCTTTGCTTATGAATTGACAGGCTTAATATTGTTAAGATGATAGTATTACCTAAAATGACATACAGATGCAGTTCTTCAAAATCCCCAATTTTTTTTTTTTTTTTTTTTGGGCAAGAATCAAAAAAAAATTGTAGGAGGACTCACAGAGCTTACTAGGATGCTGTAGTAATCAAAACAGTAGAAGAGCACTGACCACAAAGGTAAATCTGTAGATCAGTGAATAGAATAGGAAGTGTAGATATAAACCTGCATGCATGGGTCAGTTGATTTTCCATAAGAGTTACAAGACCTTTCAGTAGGGAAAGGATACAATCTTTTCAACAAATAATGCTGGGAAAACTATTCCCAGTTTAGTTGGTTTTTTAACCCCACAGTGTCAGTGCCTGCCTCTAAATCCCAGTTTTTCAATCTCAGCTCTTCTGGTATCAGGAGCTAGATTATTTCATGTTATAGGACTGTCCTGTAGATGTCTGATGTTTAGCAGTATCCCTGGTCTCTACCCACTAGATGCCAGTAGCATACCTTCTAATCTTTTGTTGTAGTAGTGACAGTCAGAAAGAATGTCTCTATATGTTTCCAAATGTTTACACATATCAAAGTCACTCCAGTTGAGCCCAGGTCTGAATCCTCTAATGCCGAAAACTACTGTATAACTTACTAATTTTGTAAGTGTCTGTCACTCAAAACATTTAAATGTTTTATGTTCAAGCAGGAAAAGGTGATATTCCTGCCATTTCTTCCTCTCATTACAAAAGGCACTTAATCTGTTTGATTGCCTAGAGTTTAATGAGCTAGTCTGATAACCAAACCACAATTTATAAGCAGTATTTCAAGAAAGAAAAGCAGTTTCTATTCTAAAAATCTGTTGATGTAAGCCCATTTATAGGTTAGGAGTCACTTTAGAATATTATTTTAAAAAAAAAAAAAAAGCTTTGTGAAATGTTACCAGTGTCCTGCATAGGCAATCCATAGAAACAATTCAAACCAACGCTAAGAAAAATTTAAACTGTTAGGGGTTGGAGATTTAGCTCAGTGGTAGAGCACTTGCCTAGCAAGTGCAAGGCCCTGATTCAATCCCCAGAACCTAAAAAACAATTTTTTTTAAACTGTCAGGAAATTATAGTTCTTTTTTGTTAATTATGATTTTTAAAAAATAAACTGAAGGATCAAATTATTTTAAATTATGAAAAAAGATGTGTGGGTATGCTATATCTGGGATTTAAAAAAAAAAAACTTACAGATGATGGTTTCAAATCCAGTCTGACCCAAAAATGAACTTTAGCAGTGTTTCTCTAGGACACAGAGAAACATCAGGCATGAAGGTATACCACTACTTTGAAGTTGTAAACTGATTGGAATTTGAGCTTGTGGTTTTGTAGTTTTAAAATTTATATCATTAGACTTCTGATGTTGATAGTAGCCTATGCAAATTTGTTTTTGCATAGTTTCTCAACCTTGGTGGGGTTAATTGTGGCTTGGCAGATTAAGAAAAGGAGGTCTGTGCTGTTTTCAGACTGCAGAATCTTGTTGCTATGCAACAGAAATTGTCAGTCAGTCTAGGGAGTAGTAAATTGGTATTCTCTGTCCCTTTTCTCCACAAGCTTATTTTGTAATGAGAGAAGTGGTTTGAGGCTATTTTGCAAGGTTTTATAAATTAGGCATTAAAAGATTTTTATTGCTATCTTGTAATTGGTTATATTTAAGGTCTGCAGAATTTTTCTGTACTTACATAGAGGATATGCTGAAATATTTGTATTTAGAGAAAGGATTTCTAGATCCAAGTTGTTTCAGGTTAGAGCATTTTATTTTTGTTACTGTTAAGGAAGATAAGACTGCCAGCTGCCAAAGAGTAGATTTTTGCTTGAGAATTAAAATTACATAATTTGAACATAAGAATTTTGCCATATAGTACAGTGCATTATTTTGAAATTTATTTCTGAAAAATACAACCCAGAAGTTGATATCAGTATCTTAAAAGCTCTTTAATTGGTAAAGGTTTTTAAATAAGTATACTAAACCTATAGTCTCCTGTAGAATGTAACAGTTTATTTATTTACTGCCAGGAGAAATTAAAATATTTTAATACCAAATATTTTAATACTATGGGTATTATTAAAATATTAAAATATTTTAATACTATGGGTCATAGTTTTTTTTTTATTGTGGTGAAATATACATAATGTGACATTTACCATTTTGGCCAATTTTAAGTGTTTAGTTAAGTGGCGTGAAGTAGGGGCAGCTCATTGTTGAGTCTTCATTCTGTCATCTCTAGACCTGGACAGTAGTAGTCTTTTGTTTTCCGTGTAGTAGAATTTAGACCCTGCTGTCTTCCAACTCTTTCAGATAAGTTAGCTTATTTAATCTTCATAACAACCCTGTAAGTAAGTTCTTTTGTTCCACATGAGAAGGCTGAGGAGCAGAGACAAGCACAAAGCCAGAACTTGCACAGCCAGGCTTCTTCATACCCTGCAGTCTGGCTGCAGTGCTCTCCACCCCATGCTGAGGTTTGGAATTACTTTCTTTTCTATTTAGTGGTAAGAACATTATTTTTTAAAAAGTACCCTCTATAGCTCTTTCAAGTAAAATTAGTATGCTTCTGCAGCACTTTGAATGGTTAATGAATTTATTTAGTTTGGCTGTAAATCACTATAACCTTTTTTAAAAATTTATTTTAAAAATTTTATTTTAATGGTACACTTTAGGTATACATAATGATAACATTCATCATAGGCAGTTTGTACCTGTACATGATATATCTTGCTGCTTCTTTTTTTCCCCATTCCCCTCCCCTCTCTTCAATCCCTCTTCCCCTCCTTATTTACAAAAGTTTTGTTTCCATTTTTTTCCTTCTATTCTTTTTTATTCTTGTCCCTCCATTCCTTTCCCCCTCCCTCTTCCATTGTTCCCCTTCCCATTTGAACAATTTCTTTCCTTTCTCAATAGAATACATTTTAGTCCTTATTTACACTTTCAGTTTCTCATACCAGAGAAACAATACAGTATTTAAACATGTGTGTCTCATTGATTTCACTTAAGAGTATGGTCTTGAGGTGCATCCATTTATCGAGAAATGTCTCGGGCTTATCGTTCTTCATGGCAGAGTAATACTACATTGTATTAAAAAAACACATCTTTATCCATTCATCAGTTGATGAGCATTTGGGCTGTTTCCAAGATTTAGCTATTACAAACTGTGCCGCTATAACTATAATTTTTTAGACATTATTTTTTCTAGATATTTTTAGAAGGATGCCGTTTATTTTACATTTTGGTAAATTGTGTATAAAATTATACACATTATGGTTAATTACATATAAAGAGTTTAATTCTCTTTTTCAGTTTGTTTCTGGACCATTTTCCTTCCTGCTCCTTCCAGTAGCATATACAGAGAATGTAGCTTGCTTTCTGGTAGCTTAATTACAAATAAAAATAGGAAGGGATTGAGCATTCTAGTATCTTGCTATCCAAAGTCTACAATTAATTGCCATTGGATCATCTGTTGTATTTATAGAAAATACTGCATAGTATTTTCTTTCTTTCTTTCTTTTTTTCTTTTTTTGGTTTTTGGAGACAGGATCTCACTATGTAGTTTAGGCCGTCCTTGAACTCACTGTGTAGCCCAGGCTGGTCTGGAACGCTTGGTGATCCTCCTGCCTCAACCTCCTGAGTGCTGGGATTACAGGCGTGTGCCACCATGCCCAGTCTGTATAGTATTTTCTGAATTCATGCTCGCCTATCTCCCTGCCTCTCCTTCTTTCTTTGCCAGGATTTCACTATGCAGTTCAGGCTGGCTTTGAGCTTACCCTGCTACAGCCTCCCAAGGGCTGGGATTGCAGGTGTTCATGCTTTTTAAAATTCATGGATAATCTGGAGTTAACTGTACTATTGGTGATCTAGAATCAAGAACAGTAGGCAGGGATAAAAAAGGAAAAAAGCATCGTAAGGGCATTTGAACTTAGAGTTGATGCCCAGAATGAGATTTTGCTGACTGTTTTCTTCCTACTGGGCCCTATTTCTGGTTTTTTGTTTGTTTGTTTTTTTTTTTTTTGATCCTGGGGATCGAATTCAAAAAATTGAACTTGCCTAGTGCTCTACCACTGAGCTAAATCCCCAGACCTATTCCTGTTCTTTAACTAGGGAGTTTACCTTTCCCTCTTTGGTCCCGCCTTTCCCCTGTGACTATTTGCTCAAGTCTTCCTTGAGAGCTCAGGGCCTTAGTGTTTTCTGGATTTAGCTCTTTAGTTGTTTCTGGCTTGCTCAGCCAGATTCACTCTGCAGTCAGCTTTTCATATCTCTTCACATTTGCACTATCTTTTAGGTAAAAAATCCTTCCTTTTATTTTTGTGCATTTATATGCATATGCAGATTACACTCGATATAGTTTTGCCTTATTCACTTAATATGTTTTGGATTTTCTATGCTTTAAAAAAACCTTAGAATTTTATTAGCCACATAGGGTTAGGGTTAGGGTATTTCATTGTAATTTACCTGTTTCCTTTTAAATGGATATTTTAAAAGGTTTAGAGTGATTTTTGTGTAGTGAGTAATGCTTTCCTGAACCTAGAAGGTTTTTTTCCCTTCCTAATTGCAGAATAATTCCTTAAGGTAGACTCCCAGAAGTAGCATTAGCTCTCTGAAGAAATAGAAACAGTTTTAAGAGCTCTTGAATCATGTTGCCAAAATGCTTTCCAAACGTGTGATACCAGTCTTCAGGCCAGCCAGGAAATCTATGGAGTATCTATTTCTCCACAGCCAATAACAACAGGGAATGAAATCTGAGAAGAATTGAGTTATGGCTCTGCCAAATTTTTCTCCTGAATTATCCTTAGAACTGTAGTTGTGGTTATGATCAGACCCTAGAGGGAGAAGACTTGGGTTACCAGTTTCTGCTCCTGAAAGGATTTAAAGATCTGTTTCTATACACTCAACCATCCAGTGAAGGTGCATCTTTTTGGATGAAGTGACTGGCTTTCTCTGCCTTTTCAGCCTCCTTAATTATTCTGATTAGATGGTAGGGGGGAAGCAGTGTGGGTTTCACCAACATTTCCCTGAAAACTGGGACAGATTTGATGCTCCCCTCCCCTTCAGGACCGAGTGTGTGGAGGATCTGGAGCTAGGTTCAGTACTACTTGGCCCAGGGCTGCTGCTTAGCTGTAGCCTGAGTCACTGCTACTTCTGTGGGTGGGAAATCATTGGTAAAGTAGCTCTTGCCAAAAGCTTGTTAGAGAATTAGAGCTGTTACGTATGGACAGAAGGAAATCCAGGGAATGCCTTCCTAACCAAATGTTGATAATGATGGTCTGATTGGACTCCCCTGGCCACATAATAGTATTCAACACAGTTGGCCGTCTTGTCCCCGGTCATTTTGACTCAGTGGTTTTAAGCTTTCTTGGTTTTCTTCTTACCTCCAGTCTCTGGTCCTTTGCTCCTCTCTTACTCCCTCTCCTATCATGTCCCTTTGTTATTCACCTACTGGGCTTTGCAGCCTGTATACTGTTGCCAAGATTTATGATTTCTGGCTGTCTCTCCTTCATTCTTTTGTATAACTAGGAGCCACCTTAGATAAATGTCTAAATCGGAGCGATATTTTTGTACATATTTACTCTTACTGATAAATAGGCATTTCGTGAGAATTTTTATTTAGAGTTTAACTATAGAACAGGGCTAAATTATAAATAATAGGAGTTTAAGATTTGTGATATTAAGCCTAACATCTTTCTCATGTTGTAAGCTTTAGGTCCTATAATTTTTCTTCCTACAAGCCAGGAGAAAGTTTACCTATTTTTTTCTTAATGATGGAGGGCAAAAGTTCTCATTAAAGGGGCTAGGAGTATAGTTCAGTGGTAAAGCACTTGCTTAGCATGCTTGAAGCCTTGGCTTCATACCCCTCACCAGTCACCCCCGTAAAATTAAAATAAATTTAAAAGATTTTACTTGCATGAGCTTTCATATGCTGTATGTGAAGTATGGCCAAAACATACAATGAATGTTATTAACTTAAATTTAGTGTAGTAAATATATATTACCATTAATGTCCTTCAAAATTCTCCTTGCTTACTCCATCATTCTTGCTACTTACTGAAGCACTTCTGGAAGTCCTCTTTCATGTCTTTAGTTGCACTGTCATTTGTAACTGCCTTGATGTCCTAAATCAACTCAAAACATTTATCTTTCCTGGTCATTTTGACTTTGAAGAAAGGCAAGAAGTCAGTCACATGGTGCCAGATCTGGCGAATAAGGTGGATGAGGACACAGTCATGTTTTATTTGATAGAAATTGGCATAAACAGTGATTAATGTGGGGGTGACACGGAAGATAAAGTGAATAGTGAAATTTTACAAATATAGTAAAAGACACATTTCCATTATTCCCCCTTGGAATACTCCCTCTTGCTTCCAATACATTTATCCTATCATTTTTGGCCATGTCTCTCTTACTGTAATAACTTTTTAAAATTTAAACAGTCACTATTTATTTTGGTTACTGCTTGTACTTTTATCATTAAGTACCATTCCCATTTCTCAGTTTAGTATTTCATATGGCCACTGACAAACAATAATTTGGACCCTGCAGAGTGGTACAACTTGCCTACTTAGCAGTTCAGGTTTTCCAATATCAACACTTTTGTGGAGTGTTATATGCATTTATATTTTTTCCCGTTATGAAAATGAAAGGAAAATAGGAGAAATGAAAAGTTACTTTTAACACAGTTAAGATAAAAATGGAAGTCACTAGGCATTCTAAAAAGTGATTAACTTCTTCAGTGCCTTAGGTTGTTTTTGTTGCTATAACAGAACATCTTAGACTAGGTAATTAATAACAGCAGTTTATTTCTCAGGTTCTGGAGGCTAGAAGCCCAACATCAAGGCGCTAGCAGATTCTGTGTCTGGTGAGAGTCCTCAGCTTCACAGGCATTGCTTTGTTACTGCGTCCTCACAAGGCCGAAAGCAGGAGGAAAGCTAGTTCCTCCCAGTCCTTTTTAGGAGCATTCATCCCATTTATAAGGGTGGGGCCTCATGGTGTAGTCACTTCCCAGTGCCATCAGCTTGGTGACTTCCTCGCTTGCCATCAGCACAGGAATTCTGGAGGACACATTTAGACCCTTGCATTCCCATTAAGGCTCAGTGGGGCTGGGCCTTGTTTGCAAAGCTGAACATCTTCCCTATCAGACAACATCCTTTGGTTCACATTGACAAGCACAAGTTAGCTGCTGAAAGATCCTACCACAGTACCGCTCATAGAGTCAGCATACTGGACAGCTCTATGACCTCAGAGATAAGAACAGAGCTCACATTTGTTTGAATGGGATTTATTCTGCCCCCCTTTTTTGCTCTGCTTTATGCTTTCTCCCTGAAGCCTTTCTTTGCATGGTTTCTCTAGGTTCCCATTCTTCCAGGTTTTGTAAATTGAGAATCAAAGAATGTTTCCTGTAATCTTCAGGGAGAAAAATCCTGACAAAGACTGGTAAGAGGCCTACTTGGATCATTGGGATTGGACTACTGTGATGGGTCCATGGGGTGGGAACCAGCAGTTGTTTTAAATGGGAGAAGGAGGCTGGGGATGTACTCACTCAGTAGTAGAGTGTTTCCTTAGCATGTGGGAGGCTCCAGGCACCATCCCTAGTGCCACAATAAATAAATAAGTAAAATTGGAGAAGGAGTGCTGGCAACAGATATCCATTATGATATTCAATTAAGGAGGACAGTAACAGAATTATAGATAAAATTACAGGAAGCATGTCTAGCAGGTGAAGTTTTGTGGTGGGAGAAATTCAAATTACTATTTCAGTGATTTCATAGATTGACAGGACCATAGTGCTTATTGATAAATGTTGCTTGCCACTCTCTGTTCCTTTGAAAGAAGGAAAAGATGGATAGAGTTTGACTTTATGCTAAAAACGTTTTAGTATATGTGCTGCCGAAGCGAGCACACTAAAGAAAACTGTAAAGAAAACATCTTGTTTCTTGCAGTCTGTGATTAGTTTTTTGAAAAACTTCTGTCTACTAGATATTGCTTTAGTTATGTCAAGAAAACTAGTAAGAATTCTTTTTAAAAAAGAATTCTTTAAGAAACTTAATTTTGTCTGTATCTTATATTTACTTTTTATTAAGTGATTGCTTATACTTTAGTTTTTAAAACTAAACATTCATCCTCTAAGATAGCTGAAGATAGCTGTTAACTCTTGGAATGAAAACAAAGTTTTAAAATAAGCCTGTTGCTCAGCTGAACATGTCTGCTTTCATGCTTTTCAGGAGTGGATTGTGTATGAGGGTAGGGATGCTAGAATTTGAGCATTCCACATTCAGGGTGTAGGGCACAGCACTTCACCATGAGCTGTCAGTCAGACTTCGAGAATGGCCAGATCACGCCCCACCAGGCTAGGTGGGTGCTTCTTAGCTTCCTGTGTATTTGATGAGGCAGTGCTGCAGAGACCCTGTGAGACATAGCCTTGGGAGAATCAACCCTGTGATGTCACCAGAAGCATCAGGATCCTGGAATGTGTCTTAGGACCTTAATCTTGGCTTCTTTACCCTCTGTGGCATTTAGATGTTGGGTTTCATTCCTTGGACACATTGTCCAGCCTCCACTAAATTATGAACGTTTTTAACGTTTAGTTTCTATATTTTCCAAGAAATGAATGAAAGCAGCATTGTACTTTGAATTTCCCAGTGAAATTATGAGTCTTTGATAGACTAAAAAATGACTTCTTAGTTATGTTGTAAATAGAACATAAATCTTTTCAAGTTGAGATTTTGTAGTTCACATTTTAGAAGAAAAGGAGAGAACAGTACCTGACATTTGGTAGGTACTCAATAAAAATTTGTGGTTGGAGGGAGTCCTGTGCACTTGTCTGAACTTAGTGAATTATATCTTAGCAAATGATGAAGCACAAGTGATGGTGGAAACAGAGGAGGTGATAATCCTCCTCATTTCTCTTCCATACTCTTGGAAGGAGAGACGAGGATAAAGGAATCTCAAAGTGGCAGCCGGGCGAATGAAAGAAGTCTCTGTGACCAGCTGTGTATCTGGATGGCCATTCAGAGAGATGGGTAAACCATACATATAAAGAGCCACTGGTGGGATATCATTAGTTTTTAGGAAGAAACTAAGCCAGTCACAGTGGTGCAACCTGTTGAGAGACTGAAGCTGGAAAATTGTACATTTGAGCCTACCCTGGGCAACTTCTCTCTAGAGACACTGATTCAAAATTTTTAATAATGAAAGGAACTTTGGAGGGGGCATGCTTAAGAGAAATTCTCCCCCATTTGCCCATCCAGTTTATAGAAGTTTCTCCACTTGAAGCCAAAAAAAAAAAAAAAAAACCACCCCAAAAACTAAAAAACAAAACCTTGCAAGTTAAGGTTTTAGGAGCAGAACTTTTTTGGGGGGGCAGGGTGTTGGGGATTGAACTCAGGGCCTTGCGCTAAATCCCTAATCTACCACTTGAGCTAAATCCCCAGCCCCAGAACTTTTTTTTTAATTACAGAAAAGGTTCTGGATTATGCTAAAATCCAAAAGAGAAGCAGCCAAAACTTTCCAAGACATAAGAGTTCTTACCAAAGATTTAAGAGAACTCTGAAAAACCTTAGAGAACAAAAAAAGTTTCATATTTGCTTTTTATGTTTCTTGTGCTTAGCTTTTGATAGTTTTCTTTTTTCTTTTCTTTGTATTTTGTCTATAATTAGCTTTCAAAGAGTCCCTTGTTATTGGTCTTTTCTTTTTTGCCCCCTAAAGTACTGTGTTTTGTACCCCTCTAACCCAATTAATATTCCAAGTGTCAATTTTCAGATGTAGATATATATCATTTTAAAAATCGTAGTATCTTTTTATATTCCCAAGTGTTTGAATATGTGGTAGTTGCGTAGATTCAACCTAAAAAAAATGTATTCACTCATTCTCTTGTTGGAATTTCTGATTATCAGCAGTAGTTCAGTTTAACATTTTAAATTTGTTGTTGTTGTTGTTGTTTTTGGCAGGGGGGCGGTGCTGGGGATCAAACTTAGGGCCTTGTGCTTGCTAGGCAAGCGTTCTACCACTTGAGCTAATTCCCCAGCCCCTAACATCTTAAGTTTTACAGAAGACACTTTAAGTAAAACCCACACCATTGTAATCTGTTGAATCAGTAAATATCTGTGTTTAAAGGCTCTTCATGCCGAAGGACAAACTTCAAAACCTTGTACAGGTTTATTTTAATCAGCAAGATACCAGAGTATCCTTTCCCACTCCATTATTCATTTCTCCCATTTGTCAGTCAAAAAGGTATCTTGTTTTAACTTGAATTCTAGCTTAATATTTTGCTTTTTCAGCCCTCTCGAAGTCTTTTGTGAAAATTGCCCATGTATCTGTCTTTTTAAGAAGTTGAAAACTTGGTGGTTTTCCAATTTGTTGGTTAAGTCACTGGGAATGGAAGTGTTCATTTCATTGATGTTGAAGTTGAAACCAAAAAAACTACAAATATTCACACAAAGATTCTTGGCTCACACTAGCTAGTGTGGGTCTTTGCTTTAGTGATAGTAGAAATTAAAACTGAGGCATTTGGCGTAAATGCAGAGGGAAAAATTTTAACTGGATAAGGAGAGAAAATGAAGGGAGGGAGGTACAGGTCTGACAAAGATCAAGCTGAAGGAAAATAAGGAAAAACAGGGAAAAGGCTTTGGTTTGAAAAACCGAAGGGAACAGAGGTCTGAAGAGGAGGATCTGACTGACCCATTCACAAGAGAACAGAGATCAGTTTTATAGGGTGCTGTGATGGATGGGGAGCCGGTTGGCCATTACTGTATCTCTTTTCTGGGTTTGTAGCTCTGCAGGAATTCTGTGGCTGAAGATGTGGGGGTTTTCCATAAGACATCATTCTTGCTTGGGGCAGTCTCAGGTGGGGCTCCGCTGAAATCCAAGGTGACCCTAGTATAGGGTTAGAGACTTAGGAATGTAGAGTGTAGTTGATGTCCCTGGAACTCCCGTACCATGATGTCCTCTCTCTTGAAGGAGAATGAGATAGGTTGGTCAGTGGTGGTGAGCCTATGGCACTTGTGCTGCAGTGGGCTGTTTGTTATCTTTGAAAGCTCTAAGTTCACCATCACTGGGCTAGGTAAATTTAGAGCTAATAAACCTTATTTTGCCAACTTTCAGACAGACATTTCTCAAATGGCTAACATACCTGTATGCAGAGCTGAGATTTGACTCACAGTATTATAAAATGAAGGTCAAGTTTTGTTCTACTTTTAGTTACCTATTGGGCATCTATAGGCCCTAGTGAAGAGTCATGGTTTTTTAGCAGAATTCCCTTTAAGTTCTTGACTGCTTCTGAAGAAATCACAAGTCGTGCTTTTAATGAGTAAAGGTTAAAGGCCCAGGAGTTCATTTGTCCTCTCTCCTTGTGGTCACTGTGTCAAGATTGTTCAAATTTGAATCCTAATTTTGTGCTTAGTAACTGCAAAAAAAAATTTTTTTTTAATATTTGTGGTACTGGGGATTGAACTTAGGGCATTACACATGTGCTGGGCTACATCCCCATCCTTTTTATTTTATTTTGAGACAGAGTTTCACTAAGTTGCCTGGGCTGGCCTCAAACATGCAGTCCTCCTGCCTTAGCCTTCCAAATAGCTACGATTACAGGGTGCAATTAAAACTACTAGTCGGATGGGTGCACTTACTTAGTATATATTGAAGACTGTCGATGATGAGGTTAGTTAATGACAATGGAAGTAGGACTCTGTTTCTTGGCATTCCTAACCTTCTTATTAGAAACTTCATCAGCCTTTAATAGAATTCATTTAAAATAATATTTATCATTTTTGTTTCAAGAAAGAGTACACATTCCCAGCTAGTTGAAATTAATCTAAAAATGGCTCCTAGAACACAACTATTTAGTTGCTTCTGATTTTTAAATTGTGTGCTAATAGTTTAAAATAGTACAGGACTTATACCATATGCAGGAGAGACTCTTGTTGTAAGTCCGCATTGATTTTCAGCAGAGATTGGTAACCGTGACCTGTTGGGCTTTGCTTTGTACTTGGTTGTGTCACAGTCCGTCTCCCCGCCTCCCTCTTCTTACTATATCTTGATTTCTGGGGACAGGTAGAACCTACTATTTGACCAAAAGATTGGTTTTAACGGCTTGGCTGAATAATAAAAGAATTGACTGCTTTTCTTCTTTCTTTCTTGTTTTTTTAAAATTTAAAAGCTCTATTTTTGTATTCAGTCTATTTTAAAATTAGACTATAATACAGTACTTATATTACTTTGTTAGGCATTGTTATTGATTCTCTGACATAGCACAACTAAATGTCTAAAAGATTATGTGGAACACTTTTGTTTTACATCAGTTTTAGGCTTTATTTTGTAATAGTCTTAGTATGTTTTCAAGTAGTAGGCTTTATTATTTAAGCTTTTTAAGTTAAAAAAATTATTTTAGGTTTTAGTGCAGTACTTCCTATATACCTTTCAGAATTAACAAGCAGTAGAATTCCTTTAGGTTCATGTTCTTGTTTTCATGTCCTGCAGATTTCCCCTCAAGCCCTCTGAAAAATCACACTAGTTTGAGATCATCCCTATTCCCTATTCTTTTTTTTTTTTTTTTTTTTTTTTGGTGGTGCCGGGGATCGAACTCAGGCCCTTGTACTTACAAGGCAAGCACTCTAATCACTGAGCTAAATCCCCAGCCCCCCATTCCCTATTCTTTATAAAATGTTTAATTCTTTACTGTCCATACTTAATGTCACATTAATGTTGACCAAAGTATAATTGTAGCCATCTTGTAATTTCTTAGGGCCGGTGGTCAGGCTGGTTTGTTTGTTTGTTTGTTTGTTTGTGACAGGGTCTCACTATGTAGTTCAGGCTGGCCTTGAACTCAGTATTTAGCCCAGGCTGTCCTCAAACTCATAGGGATCCTCCTTCCTCAGTCTCCCAAGTGCTGGGATAACAGGTGTATACCACCATGCCTGGGTAGGAGATACTTATTTAAAGTCCGAATTATGTTTATTTCCAAATTCTGCCTTTTCCCTGTTTAAAAGTATTTGTTACTTTCTTGTGATATTTTTCTGAATAAAAGAGGAAAATTTCCAATATTTGTTTTTATATAATATCATTAATATATTCCACTGTTTTAGGATAACATTTGTACAAATTTCAAATACTATTTCTAAAGATAAGTCACTTAATAGTGTCTGGCACATATTTTCCTACCTATTTATCCTGTTTTATTGTTAAATCCTCACCCCTCCCCCCAGCTGTTTGCTCATTTCCCTCAACAAGCCATTGATGTTTTCCCAGGTTACAAAAAGCAGTAATAACTGCTCAAAAATAGTGAAAGGGTATGACTTTATGCTTGGAATACCACATTAGAGTGTTTGATTTTTTTCAAAATCAGAGTATTAAGAAATTCCAGTTTTTTAAAATATCTGTGGCTAAAAATACCTTGTTTCTGAGTTTATTTGGTTGAATGACAGTGCTGTTGTTACTATTTTGTTGACATATATAGAAGTTTATGCTACTAGAAATTTGTAGTAGACCCAGAGTAATTTTATATTGAAATACAGTTAAATGATTAAGATTTAGAATAAAATCAACCTTAAAACCTGATATGTGAAAGGCTTCTGAGTAATATTTTCATTTATTTAACATATTTGTGACTTCACCATAATCTTTTTTTATGATCCTAGGTGATCAACAGTTTTTATTTTGACCCTTTAAATCCATAACCATATGTAACTTAAATTTACAAGATTGTGTATAAAGTGATTTCAGTTTTTAGATTTTTGGCATATTGGCTGATGCTCCTGTTTTTTAAACTTTACATTTGGTAAACGCTACTGTTTTCCTTAATGTACCTTTTCACAGACCCTCCGATTGGTAACTCTCTAAATGTTGTCTTGAGAATAAACATGACTCACACTCCCAGGTAGCCCAAGCATGCCTCTAATAAATGCCTCTGTGCATTTTGAGGATATGACAGAGTAAACAGCAGTTCCCTTCCTTTTTGAAACTGAAGCTTGATGATTAGTGTTAGAGTTAAAGATGAACAGAACTGCAGTTTGGGAGAAAGAGAAAAGCAAGGTTAAATGTGCAGGTATTCTTTTCCAACTCTGATTTTGAGTATTAATGTATAATTAAAAATAATTTTACAGGAGCAGAAAATGACATATCTCAACTTATTTCTAGGGTCTTTTAATGATTCAGAAGCTTTTAAACATGTACCTTGAACTATAATAATGAGTCATATGTGAAGTTAGGAAAAAAAGAAAGCTTTTGAAGTTCTAAGAGTTCTACATCTTATTCTAAATCTTTTTTGTTTTGTTTTGCTTTTTTGAGACAAGGTCTCATTTTGTAGCCCAGGCTGGCCTCGAACTTGTGACGATCCTCCTGCCTCACCCTCCAAATGCTGGGGGATTACTGGCATGCACTAAATGTTTAATTATTTCTGCTTAGGGAAAGTAACTCTTTAAAGGTGGAGCCCTCATAATTTGGATGGCAAACAACCATTAATTAACAACCAGTTTTCCACCCTTGGAGTGTGCAGTCCTTCCTCTTCTCCCTCCTTGAGCTCTCTGAGTGGGTTCTGGTTGGTGTCTTTTGTCCCTGTTGCAGACCTTGTTGTCTTAACTGCAGTGGCTGCGATCACACTGTTTTAGAACCTGATCCATGAACTCAATCTTTTTGGTGTTGCTTTAGCTAACCTTTATTTTTACATAAACATTTTAAGCTAAGTTTATTAAGTTCTTTAAAAAATCCAACCAGAAATTTGAGATTGCATTAAAATTATAGATTAAGTGGGGCAAATAAGTGCTATTCTGATACTAGTGGATTGTATTGATTCTTCTACATAGATGTTAGCAGGTGCAGCAGAGACAGGCTACCCCTTCTCTTCAGGATGTTACCCTCTTATTTCTCAGTGTTGGTCACATTCTTGCACTGTTCTAGACAACATGAATAAGTTTTTTGGTGTTACTTTTATCAAATTAAGGGAACTCTCTTAAAGCCTGGCTTTTCTTAGATTAAAAAATATTAAATAGGTGCTGATCTTGTACATTTTTTTTTTCTGTTTTTATTGAGATCCTTAAGGTTTTAGTTATTTTTGTCCCAGTACTGGTGATTGAACCCTCGGGCCCTCACCCTGAACTACATCTTACCCCAGCCCTTTTTTTATTTTTTAAAATGATATTTTGGGGCTGGCCTTGAGTTTAGGATTCTCCTGCCTGAGCCCCCTGAGTAGCTGTGATTACAAGAGTGAGCTACCACGCCTGTCTTTATGCAAGTTTTTTCTTTAGCCACTGATATGGAGCCTTAAGAAAAATACATTGTTGGATTTGGTTAAGCATTGTTTTATAGTAAATTAGCCTGTAATTTTATAGGGCTATCTTGTTTAGATTTAAGATTACACTCACCTGATAAATGAGATGGGCAGGTTTTGCTCTTTTCAACTTTCTGAAACAATTTGTATAAGTTAGGAATAAATATTTCTTAAAAGCTTAGCAGGAAGGAAAGGCTTAGTACAGTTCACCTATTAAAAAAGGTTAAGAGTTAGCTGGGTTTTTTTTTGTTCTATTCTCTATTTTAAAAAATTGAAATTCTCAGTAGTGTGGTACCTTTGATGTTTCATTTTGTCTAAATTACAAATTCATTAATATTAAAATTTAGGAAAATCTGTAGAGTTACTTTAAAAATTAAAAAACAAAACAAAACTTTTTTTCCTATACTGGTGATTGAAGCCAGGACAGTGGTACTGAGCTACATCCCCAGACCTTTTTAAAATTTTTAAATTTTGAGACAGGGTCTTGCTGCGTTGCCTCAGTTGGGGTCGAACTTGTCATCTTTCTGCCTCAGTTTCTCAGAGTGCTGGGATAACAGCCCTGGGCCACCATGCCGGGATTCTCTTGATAAATCCTTCCAGAGTTCTGAAACAGCTTTCGGTTTGGTAATTGCTTCAATTCTTTTTGGTCTAGATTTTAATTGATTTCAGATGTTGTCTTTATTGCTTTTTATTTCTTTGGCTTCTCTGTTTCTTCCTTTTTTAAAAAACCTTTCCAATTTTCTGATGTTTAAAGCTATATATATTCTTCCTAAATTCTGCCCACCATTGAACTCCCCACTATGTGAAACTGGAGATGTGTGGGAGAGGGGTGTATTAAGGACGTGAAAATGATCAGGATATATTATGTGCATGTATAATCTGCCAGAATTAAACCCATTAACCTGTATAACAATAAGAGCAAAAAAAAAGCATCCATACAAAAATAGTTTGTGTACAAACTTAAGAATGACAGAATTTTCATCAGAAACAATACAAACAAGAAAACAGTGAAGTAACAGTTTTTCAGTAATCAAAGATAAAAACCCAAACAACAGTAGCAAAAGTCTGTTAACCTAGAATTTCATATCCAGAAAAAATTCAAAACACAAAGACTTTTTCAGATATGCAAATGCTAAAAGAGGCCATCACCTGCAGACCCATAGTATGAGAAATGTTGAAAGGAACCCTTTAGGAGGAAGGAAAATGGTAACAGCAGGAAGTAACAATCACTGCAGGGTGTGGGGGGCAAAATGTTGTTTTTGTCTGTGTTGTGTCCACTCTACCCTAGTGAATTTACCTTTTATTTTAAATCTCTTTAATATAGTTTACATAGGGTTTTAGGAGGGAACGAAATTAGACAAAGGTATTCAACCTGCCATATTGTCTAGAAGGTGGTTTTGTATTTTTCTACTCTATCATATTTATGCAGTTAGCATGTAGTTAATAAAGTATATAATTTATAAATATAATTATATAAATAACCACTTGTACTAGTCAAAAATTCTGCCTTGGCCATGTATATTTTCTAAATGTTTTAAATTTTTATTGATTTCCTTTTTAACCCAAAGTTTACTTAATTATATTTTCTTTTGGTTTCCAAACTTGTGAATATTTATTTAAAAAGTTAATGATTTCTGATTTTATTTTATTATATCAGAAAATAATCTATGGGGTGGACTCTTTTGAATTTACGAGGCTTCTTTTATGCCTAACACATGGTCTGGTGATACAGATGTTTTGAGTATGTTAGTAAAAAAAATGTATTTCCTCTGATTAGGTTGTAGATCTGTGTATTTCTAATTTAAACTTTTTAATGATACTTTTCAGTACTCTGTTTTTGCTTACATTTTGTCAGCCCAATCTAGCCAGTAGTTGTGAAGAGAACGTTAAATTAAGAATTATTGCAGCCTTTTCTCTTAAGTTCTGATTAGTTCGATATATTTTGAGGTCTTATTCTGAGTGAACTTACTTATAATGAATACATTATATTCTTAGTATATTATATTCTTAGTATACATTATATTCTTAGTATATATTTAGTATATTCTTAGAGTACATTATATTCTTAGTATGCATTATCAGTATATACCCTCTTTATATATCTAAATTACTTCTTTGGGGGAAAATTTTAGATCTTTAGAAAAGTTGTAAGATTATTACGAAGACAAGTAAGGTACTCTTCACCTAGATTCACCAGTTACTAATAATTGTTTTCATATTTGCTTTGTTGCTTGTTTTCATGTATATTTGTGTTTACTGCATCGTTGAGAGTCACATATACAACTCTGTTATGGTTTGTGTCTAGATGTCCCCCCAAAGCCTTATGTGGTAAGAAGTAGCTGGATCTAGAGTGTATGATTACTAAATTAATCCACTGATCGGTTTGGCATGGTTCTGCTGGGATCAAGGATGTGACACTAAGATTAAGGGTATTAGGATTAAGGGTGGGAGCGCTCCCCACCCTAAAGACAGGTAGCCTGGATAAGATATAAAATACAGGAAGAAGCTGGTTAGCAGCTTGCTTGCATCCCTTGCTTACTTTGCTGCCTTCTGCCTATCTGCCATGCCACCCTGCCTTGGACCCAGCTGACTGTGGACCGAAACCTCTACAAACTGTGAGCCAAATAAACCTTTCTTGCCCTAACTTTGGGTGTCAGGTATTTTGTCCCAGCAACGAGAGAAAAGTGACTAAGACAAACTCTGAAAATAATCACATCATGGAATATATTGTCTGTACTCAGATTTTCTTAAATCTTCCAATAATGTTCTTTATTGCTGTTCTTCTCCCTCATCCAAGATCACTCAAATTATATTTAGTTTTGGTATCTCTTTATTCCTCTTTAATCTAAATTCTAAAACATTCTTCAGCCTTGTTTTTCATTCTTGACATTGCCGTTATGAAGGGGCTATGCTAATCATTTGTGAAATGTCCATTATTTGGATGTCTGTCGTGGTTTTGGCGTGAGTGTTGAGCAGCTGAACATTTTTGGCAGGAATATCGTTTAGTAATGCTGTGTCCTTTGCAGTTCTCTTTCCTGAAGCCATCAAGACAGTTTCCCAGGTGTTGGAAGCTTGCTCATTTTGCTAAGGTGGTGTTCTTCTGACCTTGCAGTGATGCCTTGAGGCAGGACAGATATCCAACCATCTTCATATTTTATCGGATATTAAGATGCTTTTCCAGTTTTCCTTTTATTTTATACTTCTACCATCCTTTTATTATTTGTTCCTCCTGTTTTGGTCTTGCTTTCTACTGGATAGATGGAATTTTCTTCTGTTGGTTTAAAAGTTACAATTCTTTTTTTTGGGGTTTTAGCCACTTGTCCTTGACTTAGAAAATGTTTATTTACTCTGGTTGTTTTTTAAAATTTACCAATATCTGTATCTTCTCTTTAGTAAGACAGGTACTTTAGTACACTCTGATTTTCTTGGCTGAGGTTTACCCTCATCTAGTCAAGTTGATATTATCTAGGATTTTTTGCTCTTTTTATTGTGAATATACTTTTTATATTTTCCTTTGTCTTTCTCCCTCATATCTGTCTCATTTTCATTCCCTCCTTCCCTTCCTTCTGTTTCATTTACTTGGTGTTTTTTTAGAAGAGTTTAAAAATATATATTTATAATTTTCCCAGTGATTAGTAATTAAAAATAAGACTTCGATATTCAGGTATGAAGGTGTAGGAATACTCTTGTAAGTGGAACACCTTAGTTCCCTTCACTTCCTCGTACATGGAGCATTAGTGCATTAAAAGCTGTGTGAAGTAGCTTTGGGTTCAGCTGGGTGCACTTACATAGGTTTTTTTCTCATTCTTTGCAACTAGCTGTTTCTTTATTTTGTAAAAGTAACAAACACTGACCTTGCAGAGATTTTGCAAAGATTATGGTAATACAGAAGTGTAGAACTAGATAAGAATATTAATAATCAAAAAAAGATTAAGCAGAGGGAAATTCTTAAAATGCCACTGATAAAAAGATTTAAAATAAAAAGTAAAAATAAGCTGAATTGAGATGTAGATCTCAGTAGAATATAACCTGAGGATATACTTTCAGTAGGTGTGTGCATTATCTGGTAGTTTTTTGTTTAGTTGTAGTGTAGCAAAAAAAAAAAAAAAAAAAAAAAAAAAAGAACTTCTTTTTCCTGACCCAAGATTCAGTTCAGATGGCATACTGGGTTTCCCTGTCACATCTCTTCACTGTCCTTTTCTTTTTCTGTGGTATTGAGGATTGACTCCAGAACAGTGTGGCCACCTCTTTCTCCTGTGTCTCCTCCTTTCCCCCTTCTTTTTTCTCCATCTGCTTTTTCCTTCTCATTCTCTCCCCTTCTTCTTTTCTTCCTTCCTTCCTTTCTCCCTCACCTTCTCCTCACCTTCTTCCTTCCCCCCATCCACAGTCCCCTTGCCCTTCTCTTCCTTTGGTACTGGAGATTGAACCCAGGTAGCACTGAGCCACAGTCCCCAGCCCTTTAAACATTTTGTGACAAGGTCTCACTAGCTTGTTCATGCTGGTCTAGAACTTGCCATTTCTGGCCTCAGCCTCTTGAATAATGTGGGTGTGGTAGATTGATACGGTGAATCTGAGCAGGAACACCCTGCTAGAATGAGTTGGTGTGGTTCTGTTATTGGGTAGCTGTTTTCCAACGAGTTAAAATTCCAGGTCCTTCCCTCCTTGAACAAAGAATTGAACGAGATGGGCCAAACGTGATGATAAAGTTTATTTAAAAGGGCAAAATGGAGGGTTATTGGCTCTGCAGAGTGAGTTTGGGCCAAACAAAGAAAAAGGAAAAAGAGAAAATAACAATAAAAAGCAAGCAAAAATATGGACCGTGCCTAAAAGACATGTACTGGCTATCATGAAAGATATGATACCCCCAGTGTGCTGTGGGCACACACTGCCTCCACCCACAGCGCGAACAGACAGAAGCGCTGCTGGCAATGCTGGTCCAGAGATCCTGCCTCCTTCTACATGGTGATCACCCCATGCAAGTTTTCATGAAGAGCAGTTTGTGCATCATGCCCCACAGCAGCAGCACACCCAGCAGCACAGTGCAGTCAGTGTGGTGGTCCCAGCCATGCAGGTTGTAGAGCAGCGTGGGATAGAAGAGGGCATAGGCCAGGCTTGCACCCAGCCATGCCCAGGGAAGGGGGCAGCATGTGAGGCCACTGCCTTTATTTTAAAGTGTCCACATCTCAAGAAAACCCCGTGAGAACCTCTACATCCAGGTCCTGAGGGGCAGTGCTGGAATTCCACGACTAACAGGTCGTGGCTACCTTCCCAGCCAGCCCTAGCCACACCTCTCTTCTACCTCAGTTCTGGGTGTAGGAGGTCCACCTGAGGATTGTTGCCAACGCAATGTAAAAGAGAATGGGAGCGGAAGATAGGGGCTGGCTGTTTCTCAGGAGAAGCTCTGTTACAGCTAGTTCTCCTGAAGGGAACTCAGCTGTTCTCATCACAGAAGGAGCTTGGGGCCTTGCTGTCATCAAGGATGGATGCTGTTTGCTCCAGGGGAGCTCTGGTCTTCATCTCTGCTGCGAGCATCATATCTTGGTTCCAGTATAGATTTCTTTGGCCTTTTAGTGCAGACACAGAAATACATGGGACAGTGCTGTGGGCTCCCAGCCCTTGATTAGAACTTTCAGGTCTCCAGTGCATAGATGGATGTTCTTTACTCTTCCTCCATTTGGCGCGTGTGTGTGTGTCTGTCTTGTAATTTGTAAATGTCCTGTATTAAATTTTCTCTCTTGCAAACCATTGACTCTAGAAAAATAACTAATGTGGGGTAGGGGTGGGGTCCTGGGACTCGAACTCAGGGCCTTGCGCTTGCTAGGCAAGCGCTCTACCACTTAAGCTAAATCTCCAACCTCTACTTCTTTTTTTTTCCTCTTCATCAAGTTGTAATTTTCCAGGTGTCTGGATTCCAGAGCTCAGAGAGGCTGAATTTTTGTGCTGATCGGTGCTCCACTGTTTTTCTCTCCTCTAGATGCTCCTCATCCTGAATCTCTGCAGAGCTCCAGACATTTCTGTCTCACAAATAGCACTGCAGAAGTGGCAGTTTGATCCAGGGAATGGACAGAAAGAACCAGATTAATTCTTGTTTTATGATTTTTAAAAGCTTCTACTTTTCTACTTAAAATACTTCCTGGAAACCCTCATGTTTATTTGCCCATAAATGATTTACCATTTTCTATGTAGGCTCCTATCCATATTTTGATTGTATTGCATATATTTGGAAGGGTACCTCACTATGCTAGTTGTTTTCAACTCAGAATATGAAACACTACTCCTTCTAATCAAATCTATCTTTCCTTCAAAGTTGTCTTAGTAGATTTTTATTAGATTATTAGATTAGTTGGGCCCTTGTCACTTAAATTTTGTAAATGTCGTAGCACTTTAGCATGGCTAACATATTCTGGCTATTCAAAAGGTTAGTGACAGTAAATTTTTAAAAAATGAGAAAAGCATACTGATTTGATTGAGACTTTTCAAAGCATCACAGCTGTCATGGTTTAAGCATGAAGTGTCCTGTGGAGACTCGTGCATTGAGGGCTTGATTCCAGCACAGCACTGCTCAGAGCCAGGGCCTGAGAGGTGACTGGGTCACCAGGGTGCTGACCTTGTCCATGGGTTCATCCACAACTTCATCGCTGGGTGGGCTGGACCCAGCTGCAGGAAGCAGGTCACCAGGAGGTGAGCCTGTCCCCAGCATCCTCTCTAGCTCTATGGATACAAGCAGCCTCACCTACCATGCCCTCTGCCAGGACACGCTGTACCTGTAGGCACAGAGCAGCACTAAGAACATGTACTGACCTCTGAAAGGCAGAAAGTTTGTGTGCACTTTGTGCGTGTCTAGAGACTTTGCTTTTAATGCCCCTAAGATTAAGGGTGGCACACTAATCTTGCAGAAGAAATTTCAAGGCAGTCTAATGCTGAGGTGGTGACATGGCTATTGTTGGGGGCTTTTAGTCATATTTATGTTGAGAATCAAGAGCAAAGACCCCAGCAGAATGATTCAGAACATTATAAGTTTGGCCAGAAAGAAAGTCCCAGTAAAGTTGCAGCCTGCAAAGATGGAACAAAGGAGAAATTTGTCTCTGGAAAGACTGAAATGACATCCTAATTGGGCTCTGATTCAGCCTGAGAGAAGTGGGGAATTAGAAGCATTAATCAGAAACAAAAGCCCACCTCATTTTTTCTCTCTCCTTCCAAACTCAAGCACAGCGAGTTTAAGGTCAGTCTAGCCTTATGACTCTGTTTATGAGTTTTTGTTTATCGTAACCTAAACATCTGCAAGATTGCAGGAAGGATGTTACACTTTCCTGCCTCCTCCTTACCCTCCCACGCTCCCTTCCCTGCCAGCACCCAGGCCCTTACCCTTGTCCTCTTCACTCCTCTACATATCAAAGAATCCTCACAAAGGAATCAGACAAGCACCTTTATTTACACAATTCCCCTTTTTTACCTCACCCTGGTGCCAAGTATCATAAAATCCACTTTGAGTCTGTAATTTCACATCCTCCTAAATTTAGTGGGACATGAATGAGATAAGCTAAAACGATGACCAATGCCTGTTATGAACACTTGCTTGTTATTTATGATCAAAAGAATTCCAGTTGCAAAATGTAACCACCTTTTCCTTCAGAAGTGAGGAATGTTTGGGGTTAGATACAGCTGTCTGTCTCATAGCGGTGGGACTTCCAAGATAGAGCATTAAAAGATGATAGAGGCCTTTGCAACTAAGTGGCTTATGTGGTCAGCCAAAGAGACAGAATGAACCAGCTTCAGGAGAGTCTCAGTAACAGATGTTTTGGGGGGGCATAAAATTATGTTGAGATACTGAGAAGGTGGTTATTTTCTAAAACTTCAGCCAAAAAGATTATCTTCTTTCATAATAGGGAACTAAGAATGCTTAACACTGGGGATGTAGCACAGTGGTAGAACACATATTTCCCATGCACAAGGCCCCAGCACCACAAAGAACAGAAAAGAACCCCAAAACCTTCAGGATGGTACAGACATTGCATATCTTGAGGAAAATGGAACACCTTGTAAAAATGCGGCACATAAACACTTTTTTGGGGGTGGGAGGAGTGCTGGGAGATCAAACTCAGGCCCTTGCACTTGCATGGCAAGTGCTCTACCACTGAGCTAAATCCCCAGCCCCAACACTGTTGTTTTTATGAATTGGATTACTCATCATTTTGAATGTTGCCTTCTGCTAAATTACTGTAACATGAATTGAGTCGACTTTTTTGTTCAGTGTCCTAAATGTTAAGTGAAATTTATATATTGTTTTGAACTTTGTTTTAATTTTTTGTTTGTTTGTTTGTTTGTTTTTTGAGACAGCTTCTCACTGTGTAGTTCAGGCTGGTCTTGAACTCTTTATGTAGCCCAGGTTGGCCTCGAACTCAAGGCAATTCTCCTGCCTCAGCCTCCCAAGTGCTGGGATTACAGGCAGGTGCCACCACGCCTGGTTTGAAATTTCGTATTTTTAGATGTACTATAAAGATTACACAGCTGTACTATAAAGATTACACAGCTTCTCCTTAGAGAAGCTAGCAAACACATGATAATGCAAGTTCTTAAAGGGTAGAATGTGCCGGGTAGTGCCTGCCTTTACTTGAGGCACCAAACTGTCAAGACCAAGCACATTGTGTAATGGGGAGACCAACCTTAGTTTATCTGTTGGAAAGCTGGGGTATTTTCATCTTCATTTTGTTAGGGATTTTAATCTGTAGCCAGCTCCTCGTGGCAAAATACATTTCATTAAATCAACTCAGATTCCACACTTCGATTAAAGTTTATTGATTAATAGAAATACTAAATTTGGCCAGGTGTGGTGGCACATGCCTATAATCCCAGCACTCAGGAGGCTGAGGCAAGAGGATTGCTGTGAGCTCAAGGCCAGCCTGAACTACATGACAAGACCCTGTCTCAAAAACAAACAAAAAAATTCTAAATTTGATCTTTTTTTGTGCCATTGCTAATTCAGTAGATTGAGTTGCTCTTGAACTTCAGTTAAATATCCTTGAGTGTTACGTGTTGAATTTTCTATACTCCTGTTTTTCCTCACGTGTATCAATTCTTTGTGTTTCTTTAGATGTAGTTTCTGAATTCCATTGATGGTGCATGGTGCTTTTAGTAAAGCTGCCTATAAGATGTTTTGTGCCTATAACTAAAGATCTCTATAAAGTAAATTTTCTCATCGACATCAAATATAAATTGTGTTATAAATTGTGTCTTTTTTGTGTGTGTTAGTCTATTTTTTGCTGCTGTAACAGCCTGCCTGAAATTGGGTAATTTATAAAGAACAGAGATTTATTTCTTAGAGTTCTGGGGGCTGGGAAATCCTAACATCAGGGTCCCACCTCTGGGAAGGTCCTTCTTGCTGTGTCATCCTTTGGCAGAAGGGCTGCAGAGCATTGGGTGGAGTTGAGGGTGAAGCGCGGGTTCAGTCTTTTATCAGGAACCCACTCCAGCCACAACTCGATCCAGTCCTGCAGTATAGCACAAATCTATTCATGGAGTCAGAGCCCTTAGGACCTAATCACAGCTTAAAGATCCCACCTCTTAACATGATTCCATTTGGTATTAAGTTTCCAAACATGAGCTTTGCGGAACACGTTAAACCTGTAACAATGTACATGGAAGGCTGTCTATAATAAAGTTTAAAGAGGTTAAAGTAGTGTTGCCTATGGTTCATGCTGGGCATCACTGTTCATTTGCTGATTTGACATTCAGCAAATCCCTGAATATGCTTTAAATGCTAAAAGTGCAGATGAAGTCCTCTATGTAGGAATTATACATTCCTGATGCTATTAAAAATACAGGGAGGTCATGCTGTAACTAAAGTATACCTGGAATCTAGTGGTGCTTAGAGAGCTGCATGAGCCATGGAATGAGAAGACTTATTTGGATATGAACTGTAGATAGGAAACAGAAAAGCAATGAGGGAAAAGAAGCCATACCTTATTTATAAAAAGAAATAATCGTTCAGGAATAGTATGATAAAATGATTAGAAGAAAGAGGCTCTTGCCTCAGGGCAATGACAGGGTTTGGTAGATTGTTTTAGTGATACAGTTTCATTGAGATCCCAGAAACTGACTTTGTGCACTGCTTGAAGGTGTCCTCGTTCAAATTAGAAATAATAAACATTGCATATGCATGGCATTTTCATAACCAGAACAGTTTGCCGTAAACTTGTAATCTAGCAGTGTGCCATAAGAGCAGTGTATAAGTGGTTCTCAAGATATTATCATTTCTGAATTTCTAGCCTTAGCTCAGCCTCTATTGCATGTGTGTATACTCATTTTAGCATCTTGGTAAGATAAACTGAGAAAAGAGTCTTAGTGGTTGATAGTATGTAAGCATAGCAGATGTTCTCTTAAGGCACATTGTTTTGGTTACTTCTGAGTAGGTTCTAGTAAACAGTCTTTTCTACATGCAGCCATTGAGGTCAACTCCACTTTCTTGATGTCACCAGAAAATCACAGTATCAAGGCCTCCTAATCAAGCCCTTTAAAAAAAAAATTACATTCCTCTTTGTTTGACTGTGTCATAGAACCAGAGGGGAAGAAATTGCAAAATCACTTGAATGTCATGTAGTTTTTATTTGGCTGAAGATGGTTGACTAAAGTGAGCCACTGTCTTTTAGCTGACAGCCAGTAATTCTCTTTATTATACTGTGCTATAATTACTTTCTGAACTTGCTGCCAGAGTGAATAAGTCATCACATGCTAGTGATTCCTAAATCACTCTTAGCTCTCATCCTGTTTATCCTCTTGTCAGTGACAATCAAGGGATTGTTGACTTTGAATTTATACTTATTGTCCCACCTCCCAAAGCCTGCCTAAAATTTTGATATTACCCTTGAAATTGATGTGCTTTTTGGTACTTCAGTGTTCTTATACTGGGTTGTTAGTTCCCACTCAGGGGCAGACCATAAGACAAAGGTAGCAGATCCACCTGGAATGTCAGTTTTACCAAAAGATTTTTGGGGGGCTACATAGTGAAACAGATTGCATAATGAAGTGCAATATAAAATACTCATTAGATTTTACTATGAAATAAGACACTTCCAATAATTTTTTGTTGGTTTTTTTGCTGCCAGTTCTTCAGGGCTCCTAGATTCTTCTTGTGTGTTTGTGGATAGGAGGTCTATGATGTGCCATCTGTGATCTTCAGATAATCTTCTCTGGATTTCTCATTGTATGGTAGTTATCACTAGTCTGGTTACTAGAGTTGAAGTATTGGATCTTACTTGATTTGGTGAATGTCTTAGTTACTTTTCTTGTTGCTGAGACAAAATATCCAACAGCCAAAGTTAAAGGGGGGAAAGGTTTATTTAGCTCACAGTTTGTAGAGGTTTCAGTCCATAATCAGATGGGCTCCAAGGCAGGGTGGCATGGCAGAGGGGCTTTGCAGAGGAGAAAATTCTCACAGCAGGCAGAAAGCAGCAAGGCAAGCAAGGGACATATGGGCTTCTTTCTGCCCTTTATATCTTATCCAGACTGCTGGGGATTAGGGCAATGCCAAACCAATCAGTGGACCAATTTAGTAACCATGCACCCTTAATCCCAGCATCACACACTCTAGATTCAGCCACCTCTGAAAAAGCCCCACCTGTGACTGAATGAGGCTGGGGTGGGGGCATCTACAAGCCATAACAGCGAATTTATGCAGAGGGAGATCTGGTATGTTTTAAGGCCTAAATTCCTGGTCTTAATGAGGAACAGTTATATGTGGAGAAAAAGACAAGGAATGTGCTTTGCCAGCTGTAGTGGGCAAGACTGCTTTTCAGGACAGAATTTCACAACTTCTAAAGTAGTTTTAAGCAGGAGCTGGTGGCTGGTAAATGTTAAATGTATTTGCCAAAGTTTGTATTAAATATCTGGTCTGGAACCGTGACTGTCCAAGAAATACTCTTGGAACATTGAGGGTTTCCTTGAGATAATAGAAAAATAAGGGTTTCCTTGGGTGGTTGCATTGGACGCATCACTTCATAAGTGTTTGGTGTCACTGAGTATCCAAGATGCCTGACTATTGTATTCTCTTTTACTTTATTCTGGTTAAGAAATAGTGAAAAGCAATTTTTTAAGATTGAGAAGTCCATAATCCTTACTATACTATAATCATTTACAGTAGCAGTTCAGTTGAAACAGAAAGTTAAGACTCATATTCCAGTTGCATAGACATGTGCTAAGCCACAGGCATTTGTAGTATACTCGTGACAGCTCCAGGTTGTGGAGCTGTTGTGAGTTCCCAGATTCACAAATAACCACTGTAGCTTGACAGCCGCCATATACAGTGGACACTTGAGGGCGGTAGAAATGGAGGAAGCCCCACTAGGAGAATGCATGCAGTTGGTGGGAACCTTAGCTCTTGTCAGCTGGAGTTGGCAGCCCACTTCCCACCCACAGACTGGAAGAGTGGCAGGTTCAGATCTGCTGCAGGTCAAAGGGTGGGCGGAGGCAGGCCAGGGAGCATCTAGTTTGTTTGTCAGCACATCAGCTATTAATATGTGCACTGTAGTTATGTAGTTATGTGTTGGGTTCACTTGTGATTCTAGAACTCTTATTTACCAAAGTGCTGATACTGCTGATAACAACACTGGCTAACAGTCCTGTGGGCCCAGCATGTACAAGCACTTGAAGTGCTTTCTCTGCAGGGCTTTATTCTCACCCCGGCTGCACGAGGCAGTGCTGTTACTATTCTGCTTTAGAAATCAGGAAGCTGATGTTTACCAAGGCTCCTACACAACTAGGAAGTGATTGAGTTGGAGTTGTAATTCATTTAGGTTTAACTCCAGATCCTCTGTGTGTTGAGATGGAAATGACTGCTACTGGTATGCTCAGTCCTATAACACCTACTGGAAATCTTGATTAAAACCTTAAAATTTTAATGGAATAGAAGAAATAATAGTTTGCTTTTTAAATAGTTCTCTTTTTCTTTACAGTATCTTAATTGTAGAAAATTTGGGGATATAGCTCCTATTACCCCTCCCCTATAGAAAATTAAAGTCTTTTATTATTCCAGTTTTCACAGATTACTACTCAAAACAATGTAAGTTTCTAGTATTTTTATGTATTTTATGCATTGTATGTATATATGTTCATATACATACATATACAAGTAGGGTCATAATGAACAATATTTTATAAACTGTTTTGGTCACTAATCAATTCGCTCTTGTTTATTTCTGAATCTTTTGCCACTATGAACACTTTTTATAACATTGTGTATTAAGATTACAGCTAAATCTCTGAGTGTTTTATTATACTACAACTAAATATTTATATATACTGTACTAATAATTGCTTCCTTCAGATAAATTCTGAAATAACTAATTCCTGAGTCAAAAGAGATATAAAATTGCAAACCTCCCTAAGACAAAGCTACCATTTACTGAGTGCCTACCAAGAGCCAGAAATATTACTCTTTATCTCAGGTAATCCTCAGAGCCAGTTTTTTGTCTCCATGTTACAAGTATGAAAGTGAAAGGCTGGACACGACATGATTTGCTCAAGCACGGCCAATTCTGTCCACTGTCCTCAGTCTCTGCAGCTACATGTTGCTCAGGCCCATTCCTGGGTTTTCTGTCTGACTGGCTCATGGTGAACTGGAATTCCAAAGAAGCAGTGTCCCTAAAGAGCTCTCAGCTAGTGAAGGAGATTGGTGGATAAGTACATGCATCTTTTCATCTCTCCACTGGAGTATTCCATTTGTCTCTATGGTTTCTGAGGGCATTTCTGTATAACCATGCTCCATTTGCCCACAGTTACAACTTGTGTGGCAACACACTTTTTGCTGGTTTTTGCTCTCAAATAAGCCACTTTTACTCAAATCCATGTTTTAACATGGGCGTCTAGAGAAATCCAAACCAAGACATTGAGATTGTTCAACTGAGTAAAAATACTTACCTGAAAGCCTGTACACTTTACAGAAACTCAATACCTTCTAAGGTTTCATAAAATATATGAAATGCATATTTGAACAAGAACAATGGGACACATTCAGGTTGTAATCGTGTGTGTGTGTGTGTTTCAGTACTGGGGATTGAACCCAAGGGCTCTACACAGAGCTATATCAGCCCTTTTCATTTTTTATTTTGACACGGGTTCTTACTAGCTGCCCAGACTGGGCTCCAACCTGCCATCTTCCTGCCTCAGCCTCCTAGAGTGCTAGGATTACAGGTGTGCACCACTTGCCTGGCTAAAATAGGTCATATTTTGCTATGTGCCCCTTCAGATACTTTAAAACATTTACCTCCATCATCTTTCCATCCGCTGTTTCCCTTTCCCCCTCATGTTCCTGCAGAGTCTGGGCTGGTGTGCCACAGGGGAGTCACACGTGGTGTTCTTCGAGCTTACACTCCTCACTGTAGTTCCTGCTGGCTCCTGTCCTCGTCAGCCCTTAGTTTGTACTGTTCAGTTTCCGAATTTCATGCTTTAAGTCATGCTGTTTAAAAAAAGAATTTTATAATCTTTTATAGTTTCAAATTAGTTTTAGTTTCATCTCTACTCTTAACCTCCAAGCTGTGGTGCTTCTAAAGATTCTCACTCTGCCTTGTAGAATTTAGTACTGATGTTCACAATCTCAAGAAGAAATTTGAAGCACTTATTCAATTATAGGCTGTGTGGGGGAAAAACCATGTAGCCTTGTCTGGTCTGAACTGCAAAAGTGATGTGGTAATGTGAATAGATTGTTTTTAACAGTTTAACTGTAAAGGAGGTCAGTGGAACCAACAGAAGTGTAAATCTACTTTTTAAAAAGGTCTTATATTCTGTTTTTGTTTTTTGTTTTTCCTTGTTTCAATACAGGGTATGGAACCCAGGGCATAGGGCAGTGGTGGTGAACCTGTGGCACACGGGCCACATCAGGTTGCCAAGCTCTACCACTGAGCTGCCTCCCTGGCCTCTAACTAAAATATTATTGACTAGAGTCTTGTGTACTGAAATAGGAAAACATCATATTCATGAGATAATTTAGAATGCTTGTCCTTGTTCAGAAAGGGCTGACTATGGGCTTCTCTGAGGAGAGACTGGAGGTAGGGAGGCTGTTTGGAGAGCTGCAGTAATCTAAGTAGGGGTGGAGGAGGCACTGGGAGAGGCTTTTGGGTGGTGGAGTTGAAGGCTGTTGACTAATAGAGGGATGACTGCCAGGAGCACCTGGTGTGCCGCTTGGCTGCAGTCTGGTTGCAGCCAGACCGTAGGGTTTTCTGTCTGGCCCGTTTCACCTGGAGAGGGAAATAGGGAGGAACAGATAGGGCAAGGATGCATTTTAAGGTATATGTGATGTCTAGGTACGAATGCATTGCAAACTGTTTTCTGTGTGTCTTTAGAGCTCCAGAAAGAAGTGTGAACTGTAAATGGTTTTTTGGGACTTCTTAGAAGTTGTATGTTAAAACCCTGAATATGGACTCTGTGTTGAAGCCTTGCTTCTGTGTGTGTTTGGGGACAAAAGGGAAAAGATTAGTCACCACACTACCTACCAAACTCTGATCATTTTCATTACACATTGTTTCTCCACACATTCAATTTAAAGTTCTTATTTGAGTGAATATGAGAAATTAAACATGCCAGTCATTTGTCTTTCCATTTCATCAATGAAGATATAAAAATATTCTGTTACATAATTTGCACTACACCTATGAAGCCTGTGTAATTATGCAGTAGTTCTTTTATAGAGAAAGCTGCACAGAAGCTAACACGTTAACCCCCTACTCCTTTATAAGAAATTTCATATATACCTTACAAGTGAAAGTACTGCTCCATGAAAATATGTAAGCCTACATTTTATTGTACTTGCTTTATTTTATATATCTCTCCATCTGTCTTTTTTATTTATGAATGTTAGGTATCTGCATTTTAAAATACTAAATTATAGCTATCAGCACACTATGTCATAAGTATATCAATTGTGTATCTTACCTAGGTTTCAGTAATGCTTATTTTTTCCTTTTGTGTTATATAGCGGTATATATTTATATGTATTATATATATGCAGTGCAGGGCACAGACCATTGGGAGATTTTGATATGCACACACATGTGTAACTAACTTAGACTCCTTTCAAGGCAATAGAACATTTGGAAAGTGATTGCAAAATTCACTGAGATCTTTTCCATTGTCATTCTTTGCTTTAATCTCCCCCATCCACAACTGCTGTGCTGAATACTTTGTAATGTAGGTTAGCTTTTCCTATTGCAGAATTTAATCTCTTAGGGATAATGTTTTCACTGCTGATGGTGTTTCATGTATCAGTTATTTCTTTTCTTGCTTAGTGGTATGCCAATGTATAAATAGGACATAACTTACTGATCAGTTTCATTAATGGACACCTGGGCTATTTCCAGCTTTCGGCAATACTTAGCATTGAAATTGAAGGGTCAGAGGGTTGGTATGCGTGTACTTCTGTAAGAAATTGCCAACTTGTCTTCTGCTGTTGAACTATTTTATACTCCCACTAACAGAATATGGAAGTTACAGTTGTACCACATTTTAGCCATTCTAGTGGGTGTGTAGTACCATCTCATTGTGACTTTAGTTTGCATTTCCCTGATGATTAATGATGTTTAGCACTTTTACATGAATTTACTGAACATTTATATATTGTGTTTCCTAACATCTGTTCATCTGTTCAAATCATCTGCCCGATGTTATACTAATTGTCTGCATTTTAATTAGTTATAGAAATTAAAAAAATATATTCTGGATACATGTCAGATTTATAGTTTGCAAGTATTTTTCGTCATTATGCTTTGCCTCTGTGTGCATTCTGTGGCACCTGCCCCTCCATACTTTAAATATGTTAAGTTATTTAGAAGTGGTTAGGATGGGTGTCCTTGCCTTCTACCTGACCTTACGGGAAAAGGACTCAATATTTCACAACAGTGTATGATGTTAACAGATATTTTTGTAGATGTTCTTTATCACATTAAGGAAATTCCCTTCTGTTACTTGTTTGCTGCATGTTTTTGTCATGACAGATGTTGCATTTTACCAAGTGCTTTTTCTACATCTTTAGTATTGTACAGTTTTTTTTCCTTTATTCTGTTGATACAGTGAATTAGTTTGATTTTCAGATATTAGAACCAAACTGACATTTTTGGAATAAACCCTATTTGATCACGACATATTCTTTTAATGTACTACTGTACATCTATATTGAATACTTTAATTTTCTTTTTTTTGTAGTTTTTGGTATTCAGATCATGCTGCTTTCATAAAACAAGCTAGGAATATTTTCTCCTCTGATGTCTGAGGGTTTGTGTAACATTGGTGCTGTTTTTTTCTTTAAAAGCTTGAAACAATTCATGTGAAATCATGCACCTACAGTTTTATTTATGGTTGGGGGAGTCTATAACAATTTCCTTAATGCATGATATTATTCAGATTTTGTTTTATCTTGTGTTAGTTTATTTTTCAAGGAGTATTTTTGGTTTTTTGTTTTTTTTTTTCATTTCCTCACCACTCTCTCTCTTCCTCCATTTGTTCCTTCATTGCTTACTATTTATTTTAGACAGGGCCTTGCTGTGTTGCCCAGGCTAGCCACAACTTGTGATCCTCCTGCTTCAGCCTCCCAAGTACGTGGGATTAACAGGCCTGTACCATCATGCCAGCCACATTTGTCTTTGATGTAATTCTTTGAAGAAGGTTGAGATTCTATATGAAGGAAACATTACCTAGTGTATTACTTTTTTGAACAAGTTTTTTACTGCAGCCTTAAAAAAACTCTGTTATTCTAGACTTGTTTTTGTTACAGATTAAAAAGATTTTTTTTATAGTAAAATCTTTTAAAAGTACTCTTATTTCTGAAGGAACATCATTGAAGTCTTGTTGCAAGTGGAATCCCATTCCTACCTCTTCCTATAGGATATTCTTGGTCATTCTATATCTCAATTTCCTAAATAAAAATGGGGAAAGTAATAGTACCTGTAAAAGTTGTTGAGGTATGTGAATTAATAAATGCAAAACACGTAGAATAGGATATGCCACTCAAGAAGTAGTGTGCATAAATTAGTGCTTATTACTGGTAGCATTGTTACCACAAAATAGTCAGTGATTAATGACTTATATCCATTATTTCAGGGCTCAGGTGTTTTGTAATGTAACCCTAGAGGTGTCTTGTTTTGTTGTGGTGCTGTGAGCATGGATGGAACCCAGGCCTTGTATATGCTAGGCAGTCTTCTGCCACTGAACTAGGCCCTACCCTAAGAAGTGGACTCTTTCTGACTATGAGTAACTGGGATATATGAATCTGTATCAGTAATCCATCATTTTTTGTTTTACTCTCATTGATTTTGTTACGATATTTTGTACCTGTAGTTAAACAATACTCAGAAACTTAAATTGGGGAACTCTCTAGGCATAGCTGTGGGGAATGTGTTCTCCTGAAACAGTTGGCTTTAACTTTCTCAAGTAAAAATGCCTTTTTTTTTTTTTAATGAGTCTTATATATCACAGGAAGTGGTGTTGACCCCACAATGTGTGCCCAGGAAGACACTTCCTGAAGGCAGGTGCCCATCCCTGGCCTCTCTGGCTTCCTTATGTGTTGTTTGTTTTTACCTTCTTGTTTCTTTTGCTTCTTTCCAATATGACTTCATTTTATATCTTCTCCACAAACTTACAAATTCCATCCCAGTTTATTCTTTCTTGTGTTTTTAGGAATATGGAAGTTGTGCTTTTCATTGTTGGTTAATTTTAATAATTTCTTTTTCCGAGTATGTTGTTGACAGTGGCAAATTCTTTTTATTGGCCAAGTCACATTTACTGAATTTTGCAGATTCTGTACTTGTTCAAGTAAAAAGTACTCAGAATTAAAGTCAAATAGTACCATAGGAGTTATTTTAAAAGATTACTCCCACTATTCCTAAACGTGCATGAGCGTCGGTACCTCCTTCAAGGTCATATTCCTGCCTACATACTATTTAACCATAGCAGTTTCTTCATATTTTAAGAGGTGTTTCATCCTGGAGGATAGCCTAGCAGACGTGCTGAAATGTTTCCAAAACATGCTGTCTTACTTTAGATATACTGATGGCTTTTTGTTTTGTTTTTGGCGACTGAATCAGTTGTTAAAGTAGGTGAAACTAGGCTACATTTGTACTTTGCGTATGAATATGAATATTGTAAGACAGAGTTTAGTGCTGATATTGATAAAATTGTCGATATTTCTCAGAAGGATGAAGAGTAAATAGCTGTGCGTTCCTTAAAGTTTTGCCTTTCTAAATGTTTGGAGCTGCTACATCCAGGTGGTTTTCTTGCATTGCAGAAAATAACTTTATTGCTGCCATAATTTGCCATTATCTGCCATTTGTTAATGTCATTTGTTAATGGTATTTACAGTACTTTTGCTGTTTTCCTTAATCATAATGGGAAAATCTAAATGTTATTAACAAGCATATTTTTTACATGATTTTTAGCAAGCTTTTTTTAAAAAGGGAGTAGTAAAGGAGGACAGTTGTTTAATATTTCATAAATGTGTGCCATAGTGGAAGTTCTTATTATAATCTGCTGGTGACAATGACTGATTCATTGAAATGATCTGTTTTCTTAGACTTTTTTTTGGTGCTGGGGATCGAACTCAGGTCCTTGCGCTTGCTAGGCAAGCACTCTACCACTGAGCTAAATCCCCAGCTAATTTTTTAAAATGGTACATACTTTAAAATTTTTCATTTTATTATTGCTATTGTTGTTATTATTTGGCTCACACAGAAATTTACTTTCTCGTTGGGATTTAGCTCAGTGGTAGAGTTTGATCCCCAGTACCCCCCCCACCCCCACCCCACAAAAGAAAGAAATGTACTTTCTCTGAGTTCTGGAGGCTGGTGGTCCACAACCAAGGAGAACAGCAGAGCTGTTGACCTCTGCAGCCCCTCCTTGACTTGTAGACACACCACCCTTTTACTCCCTCCTAATAACATGGTGATGGATTTCACCCTTTAAAACTATTTTGGCCCAGTTTAACCTGTAAAAGGCAGATGTTGGTAGGCAAAAAATGGGATACACAGATCTTTAGAAATTAAAGATTGTGTCTTGCATGCCTGTGATCCAGCTACTCTGGAGGCTGAGGCAGAATTTTGAGTTTGAGGCCAGCCTGGGCAATTTAGTGACTCAGAAAGAAATTAAGGAACACATTGGAATGTTACCATTTGAGTCTCTCAGAGCTCACAGATAAAGGATCAGAGTGGAGTCTGTCATAAGGCTGAGATCCTAACTTGGGAGTCTTACACTTTCTAATCCTGAGCAGTTTTATGGCTCTGACGAGCCTGACTCCCACCCACTACTGAAGTTGCAGCTTTGACTCTGATATCCCCTTGATCAACTTAGCCAATGATTTCCCCCTACTTCAACAAGCAAGTAAAACTGCGTATTTCAAAAGTCAGAGTTGGGGTTGGGGGTTTAGCTCAGTGGTAGAGTACTTGTCAAGCACAAGGCCCTGAGTTCGATCCCCAGCTCCCCACTCCCCCAAAAAAGTCAGAGTTCACACTCCTGTGATGATAACCCTCACTGCAACTGCCTGCAGTTATCTTTAAAAGTTTGTAGATCGCCAGTGACTTCTCAGCACTGCTGCAAAGCCCAAAGGGTCTTGTGCTGTCACAGCACAGCCAGCCAGCCATGACTTGAAGTCCACAGGGAGCTCCTGCAGGAAGGGTGGGAGTGTGGGGGTGTAGATAGGAGCCCTCAGGGGCAGCAGTGTCTTTCCTGCTTTTCTCCATGGTCCTGGGAGTAGTCATTAGTGGCTCCCCAGTCCCTTTGTTGGTCACCAGTACTCTTGAAAGACAAAATCACAACAAATGTCATTCTAATTAGCTTTTGCCTACAACTCATGTTACCAGGGTAGCCTTGCTTCTGTAACATGGAAAAACTCTCCTGAGCAGTGGCAGGACGTTTGAGTTTTTTAAGGTGGGAAAAAGGAAACCAGTCTGGAGAACTGGATTAACATGAGATTACTTTTTTGTAAGGGTAAAG
Organism: Hystrix cristata; assembly: GCA_004026905.1. NCBI lineage: Eukaryota > Metazoa > Chordata > Mammalia > Rodentia > Hystricidae > Hystrix > Hystrix cristata. The sequence goes on from PVJO010006507.1 coordinate 40,541, forward strand.
CAGAGGGACTTCCTTATTATGCTGACTCGGGTGGACTGGAATCTGTTTTCAGGAAAAACTGTTCTGCTTGGGAATCTGTCTCCTTCCTTACAGTTTCAGTTTGATTACATGGCCTTTACCATGAGTGACTCCATTTTGGTTGCTCTGGTCTTTTGGGGCCTATTGCAGGAGCTCAGCCCAAAGTAACAGTCTCTCCTAGTTTTGTTAACAGGGCTGTGGGTAAAATGCAAGATGCATTTCTTCTTTGGGTTTCCCGTTTCTTCCATCTTACCTCTGCAAATCCTTTCTGCTGTACTTTCAGCATACATCCCACATGCTTCCCTCTTTTGTTTTGTAGTCTGTCATTTATGCTTCCATTCTTAACTTCCACATCACTTTCCAGAATTCCTTCTTGATACAGTAGCTAGAGGCATCTTTTAAAAATGTGAGTTTTGTTTTGTTTAAAGCCCTCCAGTGGCTTCCCAGTACACTTGGAGTTAAAGTACAGCTCCTTCCTGTGGCTCAGATATTACCTCCCTAGGGAATCTTGCTTGTTGAGAAATTAATGAATACTAGGAAAACTTGGAGGGGGGAGTAATTAATTCCGGCTTTGGGGACCCCAGGAAGGAGTAACATTTGATCCAGATTTTGAGGATTTTGTCAGGTGAAATTACCTGCTGGACAAGCAATAAGGAGTGCCTGCCGTGTGTGAGGTACTGTCATACCTGCGCTTTCTTTGTCAAGTAGTGGACAGGAAGGGTGTCATTGAAAGGAAGTTGGTATTTGTTACTTAGCTTTACTGCAGTATTAATAATAATATGTACAAGAATAGCTGAGCAATCCTTGGTCTGCTTAAAAACCAAAAACACTTCATTCACTGGTACCTATGAGAATAGAATTTGGCAAGCATTCTCTGCCATTATATATACCTTCTCAGGAAATTTGACTATATTAGCAATGCATTATCTCAAAAAGCTGCAAAATTACAATGTAATGTCGTGGTTTTTAGACTTTCTTTAGACCATCTTCTCTAGTCTTCTCATATGCCTTATTTCACTGAAAAAATACCAAAACTAACATAAAGAAAATGAAGTACAGTCAATTATATACACCAGTTGCCCTGGATCATAGAAATGCAGTTTTTGTTTATAATAAATTTAGTGCCTGGTCTTTACAAAATACAGCTTGGTGATTTACTAATTTGATCTTTTTCATATTTGTTTCACTGACTCCGAATCCTGAAGATTTTGACACGTTTTCACTATGAAGGTTGTTGGAATCAGATGTCATGTTCCTGTAAAGATATGCGGCTCTGTTGTTGATAGCTCAGCAGCAGTACTTAGTTGTGGCTAAGGACAGTCATAAAGCAGGTTTTAGCTGGGTGCGATGGCACATGACTATGATCCCAGTGCTCTGGGAGGCTGAGATGGGAGGATTCTAAGTTCAAGCCTAGCAGTGAAACCCTCAGAATTCAAAATGGGACAGGTAGAGATGTAGCTCAGTACAAAGGCCCTAGGTTCAATCCCTGGCATGGGGGGAGGGGAGACAGGTTCTTGACTGAGTAGAAGTAGCAAGGATGGAATAATCTATGGTCAATACAGAGAATTGTCTAGAAAATTGAGAGTATTTTTTTGGAAGCTAAAAATAGAAATTTTTAAAAATCTCAAAATAAAGACAAATCATCAAATAATTTCTAGATAGTTATTCCCTCAGTCCCCAGTTTCCTACCTGGCAAGTAGACTAAAATATTGACACCCAATTCTATATTGACTCACCTAATCTTTTTTTGAAGTTTTTAGGTTCAGGAACTCCAAAACCTGCACGTGCTGGTTTATTTTGTGCATCACTCTTAGAGTTAGTATGTGAGTGTTTCTGCCCCTTGACAACAGTCTGTTCTCTCTAGCCAGTTGGGTGCTGAATAGTTCAATTCTGACAGTATCTATCTGTCTGTGGTAGTTAGAATTTTAAGTCTAACAGTATCCTTAGAAATCATCTCATGTTTTACTTTTATACTTTTAGAAGTGTTAGAACTTAGGTTGTGAGCTTGCTTGGGGAACCAAGATTTACTCACACAGCCATTCATTGATTGTGAGTCTTAGGCTGAGGGTGTTTATTTGAAGTCGTTAGGCCATGAAGTAAGCCCAATGATAAAAGACACGGTAGTCACAGGTAGGTTACCAATATAATAAGCATATGCACAGTTAAGCAGGTGACAACTGATTTGTACTTGTAGTTCTTGTAGTTGTATTCAGTTAGTGAAGAAGGAATTAGATACTCACATTTAGAAGAGAAAGGCTCTTGTGTGGCTTGTCTGGGTGCTCCTGTGGTCCCTGGTCACCTTTTGTCCCTCTCCACTCTTTGTGTCTCTGCTTTCCCCAGGAGGCTCGCCTGCAGGGTAACCTGCTCACTGTTTGCAGAACCATTGCTTGACTGTGGGTTTGGCTCACACCTACGTGGGACACCTGGCTTGTTTTAAATATCTTAAGTCTGAACATTATATTTTTTTTGCAGTGAACAGAGTATCTGTCAGGCAAGAGCTGCTGTGATGGTTTACGACGATGCCAACAAGAAGTGGGTGCCAGCTGGTGGCTCCACAGGATTCAGCAGAGTCCATATCTATCACCACACAGGCAACAACACGTTCAGAGTGGTGGGCAGGAAGATCCAGGACCACCAGGTAAGGACTGGCCAACCACTGCTGGAAGGTGATCCTATGTCACAGACTTGATGTGGCCAGTGGGATAAAGCAGTGCTTTAAAACGCTGATGAAGATAATCTCTCTGGGAAAAACTGACTATAGGTTTGCCCCTCCACTTTTTCTACTTTTTATGAAGCCTGAATTTAAACAAGGATTTAGAACTAATTGTACCAAAATATAAATGTGGTTTTCTGTATTGAGTCTTCATTAGATCTTCTCATTTTTCAAGTAGCTAGTTCTTGCTATCTAAGTAAGAGGGGGATGGAGAGGAAGAGCATGAGAAGGGGATTGATGCACCTTGAGAGCACAGTGTTTGGAAATAAATCAGACACATAAGCTTGAATATCTCGTGGTTTTTCTTATATGAGAAACTTAAAATATAAGTGGAGCAAAACAAAAGATATGTAATAGGAAGCAGGGAGCTGGGAAGAGGATGAAGAAAGAATTGAGATGTATTATATGTCTGTACCAACTCCACACAAGATGTACTGTAAACATCTATTAATAAAAAATAAAAGCTGTTAAAAAAATGATCAGAATATTATAATCTGTTCCCCAATGTGAATGTAATGATTATGTATCACAAACATACACTAGTAATAAAAATAGTAAATTTTGGACAAATATTAAATACTACTTAGGGAACAGATTGTGTATTTATCTGTCTAGTTGATTTCTTATTCCTAAAGATCAGGAGCAGTAGACAAAGGAAAAGGTAAATAGGGTTTTGCTAGTATTAATAGTATATTAACAGCACCAAGAACTTTTATGAGTTGTAGACTTAAAAATACTTTTAGGAAAAAAAATACTTTTAGAGAGTATTTTCCAGTGATGTTAAAACTGTCCTGTTCCTCATGCAAGAAAAAGCTAACAAATTTTCTTAAATGCCCAGCTAAGCTGTTGTTAAAGAGAAGTGGATTCCTAGGACTCCACAATGACATGTGGTGGTGTGCTGTGTAAACAGACACTACAGTGGCCTGGGGGTCATGGTGGAGACTGTGCAGTAGCCTGCCATACGTGTGTAAGGGGAATGTGGACCTGTGAGAGGTTGTGCTTTAAAACTCACATCTCTGCGAAGAATTTGGGAGTCTTAGAGAGGGAGTTTTGAGAGGACCAAGAACCTGTCCAGTCAGAACAAGGAGGCCAAGGAGTTTGTTTCTGTCTGAGCTGGTTTAGGTGCATCCCTGAAAAATGGAAACTCCAACTTTACTTACCTAACTCCAACCAAGAAATTATTAATAAACACTGGTTGCAGTCCACTGAAACTCTTGGGGCATCTGGAGAGAAACTTTCACTGTCTTGAGTTAGTCTATAGCGGGGGAAAAAAGCTCTGACCTTACCAGATTTACTGATTTAGTACAAACTCTTAGCCTGCCCCTTTTCCTACCTTCTCAGGCTACTTTTTCTTTGTCATCCCCTCTTCTCTCTTCTTTCACCTCCCTAGACTCCCTCCTTTTCCTCTGTACCCCAGTTTCCCTGCTGTGTTGCACAGCCTTTCTCTAGTGTCCTCAGTCCTCCCAGCCCGCCCTCCCTGTGCTTTCCGTCTCCTTCAGCAGCATGGTCCAGTGTGCTTTAGGCCAGAGACAAACTAGCTACTCCCTAAGCTACTATTGTGGAGAAAAAAATGAGAACTGGATAATTACAGCTTTGTAGAAATGGTTTTCAATGCAGCATTCCATATTAATAGCCGTAAAATACATACATTTTTGGTGAATTGGTCACTCTTTAGTACCGATGAACAATCCTAAAAGTATTGCAACAGAAAAGAAAATGAGTATTTAAAAATAATTAGAAATTCGATTAGGCCAGGGAATTTTCATATGAAACACTGAAATTTTTTATTCATAAGAGAATTGAACTATCCTATGACTTAGATTTTTTTTTCTTAAAATCTTTGGAAATTCAAAATCAGTCTTGTAAATAAATAATAAGATGAAATTATTGTGGAACTAAGAAAATACTTAGACCAGAGTGATAAGATACTACAAATCTAAACTGTCCTAAGATGGACAAGTCTTGACAACAGATACCATAGTTGGGGGAGGTTAACCCAAAGAAAGAGGACCATATCAAAAAGGAATTAATTACATAAAAATAAATGAAAGCTACATTGTTGAAAAGAAAAACCAGATAAACTGGCAGAATCAAAAAAGGAAGAAAACTTATAAGTAGATCATATTAAGAATGAAAAAAGCACCCTCTTGCAAGAAGGAAATGAGAAATTGTAACTAAATGTTATGAAAAACTTTATGCTATTAAATGGGCCATTTTGTAGAAAAATAATTTTCAAAAACTGACAGAAAAGTAGAAAAGCACAATAAGCCTAAGTCATAAAATAAATCAATAATTACTAATCTACCTCTAAAATTTTTAAAAAAAGATTTAGGGGAGTCTAAAGCATTTTACAGGTGCAGTTTTAAAACTCCAGGATACTGCCTGTGTTACGCAAATCACTGAGTATGGTATTTTATAAGGCTAATATAGTTCTGATATCTAAAAGGGAAGAAAAGTTTGAGACAGAAAATTATAAACCAGTCTCACTTATGAACACATATACTTATGTAGATAGAGGCGTTCCTAATTACAGTTTACAGACCAAATGCAGCAGTGTGTATGGAAAAAGATCACCACCCGGCCCAGTGGGGATTATCTTTCTTCATCTCAGTAATTGAAAAGTAGTTTAGGGCTGGGGATTTAGCTCAGTGGTTAAAGTGCTTGCCTACTAAGCACAAGGCCCTGACTTCAATCCCCAGCACCAAAAAAAAAAAAAAAGAAAGGTAGTTTAAATTAGCTAACCTATTCATGTAATTTAGTCGGACAAAATCTGTAAGAAATAAGGTTAAGGGGAAAGCACTGATAAAATTCAAATCAATATGTAATAATTCCCAGCATATTGATCATAAAAATATATTTTTCTTAAGGTGATAAAGGTGGATAATAAACTTACATACACCTTACTGAATGGTACAGTGTTGGGAGCATTTCTGTTAAACTTGTGAATCAGTTTAGAATTTCAGTTTTAAGCACTTTCATTCATTGTTGCAGAGAACATTATAGCTAACCTAAGGCACAAAGACAAAGAAATAGAAGGTTTCAGGATGGAAAAGGAGCAACAGCTGGCTTTATTTACCAGCGATAGAACTGTTTACGTCAAAAAAATCCCCAAAGCATCTGCAGATAGACTATTACTACCAAGATTGTGCAGCAGGGAAGATACAAGATTGGTATTTTAAACTCGGTAACTTTTTTTAATAACAGGCACTCAGCCACTGGAAAATATAATTTTATAAAGAAATAAATGATAATGTATCTAAGAATAGATCTAGTTGCGATTGGCTTTTTCTCATTCCAGGGTACATTTGTTGTATTTCTTATTGGTAATCAGTCTTTTCTAAGTGGAAATCTATTGTTACGATTTATTAAACATCTGAACTTTCTGTAGTAATCATTGTTTAAAGAAATTACTCACCACTTCTATGTAATATTGAATATGTACAAATCATTCCATTTTCCTTATAACACTAACTGTTTAATTTAATTTAATTTTGTTTTGTTTGTTTGAGACAGGGTCTTGCTATGCAGTTCATGCTGGCCTTGAACACACTTTGTAGCCCAAGCTGGCCTCGAACTCTCAGCGATCCTCCAGCCTCAGACTCCCGAATGCTGGGATTACACGTGTGCACCACCATGCTTGGCACACTAATTGTTTATGAAGCTCTAAGCGCTTATGCTTAGGTTCATTAAGTTTGTGAACTTGAAGGGAAGATGCAGTCAAGAATGTGGATGTAAAGCAGAAGTGTTAAAAATAGTTGCAATAAATATAAATTGTAGCACAACATGGCATAAAAGAATCACCAGTTTGTTGAGTAGGTAGAGAAAATGGGCATGGGTGACTTCATAGACACAGTTGATACTGAGTCATGTCACAAGGAAGAGAATGTATTTACTGTGCTGCATGCTCTGTTGTGGCACCAGTCTGAACTTGGGCCCGCTGATCTGCTGCACAGGCTTGGGCTGCGATCCAGTCCAAGCCCAAGAGCATGTTTAGTGGATGTCCCGTAAGTACAATTCCGTTCCCGGAGAACATTCATAAGTCGGATTTATTTGTAAATCTGACAGTATCAGTCTTATACAACCTTGATGAAAATATGCAATGTAAAGCTTAAAAAAACCAAACACACACAAATACAGTAAGTCCCCGACTATTACTATACTACTGTATACTATTGCACTGTATAGTAAGCACCCAGTAGCACAACTGTGCCTTGGTCCAGTAGACAGATGAGCTACTTCCATGATTTGTTTGCATCTATGAATGTTCATAATGTGAGGTCTGTTTAGATTTGTGAAAGTTTGCAACTCCTATGTTCATAAGTTGGGGGCTCATATATATATAGTTACCATTAAGAGAAAGTGAGTATTTCTTCCATAGTTTTTCAGGATTATTTACAGTGTTGTTTCTTCTCAAAGATTATAGGTGAGTGAAAGAATTGATTCAAGAAATTAGAGAATAGGCCATTAAAGCCAAGTAAAATAGAATGAGTGAAATGTAGTAATACAGGTAATAAATAGAGTGGAAAGCAAATATAACTAGGAGTGGATCTGCTCTAAAGTCCCCAAAAGGGTTTGGTTGAGAGAGAATCAAGAGACATCCCAAGAAGGGGACACCTGTGCAGCACAGGCCCTGCAGGCTGCAAAGTGAGCCAGGGACATCCTGAGCTGGCTTATGGCAGCAGTTTTGAAAATTTAGGTAACGTATATAAGTTCCTGGGAAAATATAACTTCACAAAACTCATGAGAAGAAATAGGAAATCTGGGCAGTTTTATTATTTTTAAAGAAATTAAGACAATAATTAAAAGAATTTTAAAGGAAAAAGAACTTTGGGGTCAGGTGCTTGTACTGTTTTGTTTGTGTGTAACCATTTAATGTGTTTAACCTTTAATGAAATGACATCAACATTACAAAACTTTTTCCAGAAATGACCAAGAAAATGATCAGTTCTCAATTCACTTTGAGCCCAGCATAACTTTGATATTGAAACTTTCATGAATATAACAGAAAGGAAACTGCAGGTTAATTTTACTTGAGAATATAAAGATCCTAGAGTCAGACATGCTTCCATGCTCTTGTGGAAAGTATGTAAAACAGCTTACGGAAAATCATGTCTAGGTCATACTAAGAAAGCTTTTTCTCCAAGTATCAGGTAAGAGACAGAGGTACTTGGTATCACCACATCTTTTCAGCATTGAATTGTGATTCCTAGCCAGTGTAATAGAGGTAAGAAAAAGAAACAATACTATATACAAAGATTGGAAAGGAAGAAATAAAGCTATCACTTGCTGATGTTGTGGATGTATATTGGGGGGCCTGAAAATAAATTATTAGGATTAATAGAAGATTAGAATGGTTAGAAGTAACAAATAGATTAGATTAATAGCAGATTAGAATTAAAAAGACAAGTTCAACAAGGCTTCTGAGGACATTGTAATTAAACAAAAATCAGTAGTTTTCATAAGAGAGAAAATAAAAAATTTTAAATGTTACTATTTACAGTAGTAATAAAAATTTATCAAATACCTAACAAATCTAATAAAAACATTCAAGACCCCTGTGTAGAAAGTTATCAGATGTTAAAGTCAATCTAAACAAAGGTGGTATATGATATTTATGAATTAGCAGGTAATTTTATGATATCAGTTCTTCCCAGATTGATCTGTTAGGTTCAGTGTCCCCTTAGTCAAAATTGTAAAAATAATTTGGTGGAAATTGACAACCGGAATATAAAATGATAGTTTGACTGAGAATACCCAAAGGAATATTGAGGAACAAAATTTAAGAGAAATAGCTAGAGGTTCTTGTGACCTAATATAAAGCAGTGGTTGTTAAGACACTGTGGCGCTAGCAAAAAGTTAGGCATATTGACCAGTGAGATAAAACAGGAGTCATTTGAGATATGAAAAAAGGTAAAAGGTAAATTGTAGCTGTTAGAAGATGGGCCTGGATTAGGTGGACAGCCTTACTGTCACTCTGTCTCAGTTCCTGATTTTGCAAAGTATTAGCTTGACTTTATAAAGAATTATTGTCTTTTAGGTCGTGATAAATTGTGCCATTCCTAAAGGGTTGAAGTACAATCAAGCTACACAGACTTTCCACCAGTGGCGAGATGCTAGACAGGTGTATGGCCTCAACTTTGGCAGCAAGGAGGATGCCAATGTCTTCGCAAGTGCCATGATGCATGCCTTAGAAGTGCTGAACTCACAGGAAGCAGGTAAGCATCCTGCCTCCTGGGGTTGAGGTGAAGTACCATGTATATGCTAAAGCCAGTCTTGTCAACATTTAAATCATATGTGTATTTGAAGTAATTCTTGAATTTCTTTTGTTTTCTACAAAAATGTGAGCTTCAGTTTGTTGATGATTGTGTAGTCCAGGAGGATAATCCTGTGAGTTTAGATAGTCTGATATCTTCCAGCCCTCTCATTTGAAATTGCTCATTGTGGTTCATCCTGCTCTAGAATCTCGACTTTGTTGGTGGACAAGGCCTAGAGGGGATGCAGTGTGCTAAAGTAACATATCTTTAACAGTGTTTTGCTTTTTATGAGGAAACACATTTTCTAAGCTACTACTGACCCCTCGAACGTCAAATAGGACAGTCTCCTTCCTCCTTGGTAAAATTTAGTTCTAGAAGTTGTTTAAAAATTTTTAGAGTGCCCTCAGGTGGTGTGAACCATGAATGGTGTCTTCTCTCAAACCATATGTTATTTAGAAAGGTGTATAGAAAGAATTCACTTAACCCCAGGATTTAAAATTTCTGTGTGGGTTAGAGATTAGTTCAGTTTTGTCTTGGTTTAAGAAATAGATAAAGAAATACACCAGTGTATGGTTATTTCTTTGAAGAGATTTTATAATTAAAACCTCTTCTTTGAAGAGGTTTTATAATTAAAAATAAATATTACATATTAAAAAAATATGGTTACTCTTGTCTGTCATACATTTAGTAATGATTTTAATGATAAAAATGTGTATGAAAAAATTTATATGTTTTAATAGGAAAGTTATAATCAAAGGAAAATTTGATGTATTCTTGAATGTATAGAATTTCAAAACCTATTATAAATATGTGAAATTGTATTTATATCTTTCCTTACTTTAAAAAGGATTGAGGGATGGTGAGTAGCTCAGTGGCAGCGTGTACAAGGGCCTAGCATGTACAAGGGCCTGGATTCAATTCTCAGCACTGCAGACAAACAAACAAACAGACAAATGGATTGAAGCCATCTAGCTCATGTTTCAGTCTGTTCCAAATGTGAGTTTTATGAGGTTTGGGGTTTCGCTCGGTGGTAGAGCACTTGTCTAGCAAGTACAAGGCCCTGAGTTTGATCCCCAGCACCAAAAAAAAAAAAAAAAAAAAAGTGAGTTTTAGAACAAGAAAACATTTTGAAATCTTGCAGAAACTTACATTCTTGTGCCTATGCACGTTTTGTGTTAGATCTTCTTTTGAGGAAACCAATATCTATATGTAACTTGGACCTTATATTCATGTTTTATCAATTTTTTTGCGGAAATAAATGACTTGAATGTGTTCTGGTTTGTCTCCGAGTCCAGAAAGCAGCATAGAATAGGAAAGTCTGCACTGTCTGGTCCCTTCCGATAGGGCTCTGTCCTTCCACTGTGGGCATCCGTACCTTACCAGCATTCTGTCTAGGGTGTACAATTACTTTCATTCACACAGAGAAGAAACAAGAGTTGTGGCTCTTAGTATATTATTAATTAGGTCAGTTTCATAGGTTGGAGAGTTTATGTACGGGAACATTTCTCTTCCGGTGTTAAAAATAACAAACTGCTGTTATTTTTATTTCTGAGCCTTCTGAAAAGTATCCAGTGATATTAATAACTAAATGTTATTTTTTTTCTAAATGTTATTTAATGTTGGTTCAGATTGTTTATTTTTTTAACCAAAAGAAAGAATTGTTTTTGTATGAGTATTCATATGCTAATTTCTTCTTCTTATCTCGATCCTTTGAAAGTGAGTTTTAATATGGAGAGACTCAGTTCTCTTCTCTTATAAAGTAAATAAGCATTAAAAAATTGTGTTCCACATTATAGAAAATTTGGTGAATAAGAAAGTTATATATGCTTTCACTAGTTAAACAGCATTTTCATGTGACAAAAATTTACAGGATTCTTCTTAGGTAACTTTGATTCTTCTAGGTGACTTTGATACTTCTCTGTTATAGTTTCAACAGTAATACCGTGGGCTGAAGGAGGAGTGAGAAAGGTAGGAGAAGCTAATTGGTGGTAGCCATCTTTGCCTTGTGGACCAAGGCACTGGCAAATAAGCTTTGGATCTTTAGTTTCTTCATCAGAGAAAACAAAACATTAAAACAATTAGTTTTCTAAACAGTCTAATTTATTTCGGAAATGATTGTTCTCATGTATTTGTTAAATATCAGTTTCTGATTTGTGTTGGCATTAATTGACCTAGGTATAGAACAGTAGGAGGGGGGCTGGTTGTTAAGAATTATAAATGTCCTTGGGAAGGGTTGTCATTTCTAGTACACATTCTCAAACTAAGACAGGTATGTCCCCTACCCCAGTATTAGTTAAATGGGCCCCCTCCCATTCATCTAAACAAGCATACCCAGTAATGTCAGTGTGATCATATATATGCCTGCCAGAGCCAAGTTGAAAATGCTTAACTTGTGTGTCTCTTCCCTAAGCAAATAGTAGCGTGGTAAAACTGATAAGAACTAAAAGAACGCACTCTTATTCATACAGGAAAAACAACTAGGCTTTTGAGTCTTGCCTGTTGCTTAATGTTTTACCACTTTTTAAACCATTTTCCCATAGTCAATATTGTTGTCTATTGTTTTTAGTTCATGAAGTGTTAATGTTAGTATTAACCATTGTTATTCTTGGTAAATCCTTTTTAGTGATTTTCAGAATTTTTAAAGTTATGGCCACCTCTGTTTAATCTGTCTTTGCTGAGGCTCAGTGTATAAATGGACCAGAAAACATGCAGTGTCTGATTAACATGGGGGTGGGGGCACAGCCACTGAGGCACTTACATGGGTCTCCAGAACAGGATGGGAAAATTACTAACCCATCTTTTTTGCCAAAACCAGTGATCCCACAATTCTATCCCTGCCAAGTCCTCTAAATTCTCAATTTTTTTTTAATTAAGGAAAAACAACTTTGGGGCTAGTCATTCTGACCTTTACAAGATGTGTATTATGTGTGATATTTCCATTCTTTTATGAAAAAGGTGGGCAGTAGGAGTGTTTTCCTTTGTTTTTAGTATACCGTGCAATTATCTAATATACTGGAAAGGACAGGAGGTGCCAAATACAGTGGGTTATATTTGGGATTTCAAAAAAACAAACTTCACATGTTCTAACATTTTTGAGACAGAGCCAAATTAATGCTTTTCCTACAGTATATTTTTTCATTTCTCCAAAAGAAAGTGACTTAATTTTAAACAGGTACATTGTTATGGTTTGTGTCTAGATGTTCCCCCAAAGCCTCATGTGGTAAGATGTGGCTGGATCTAGAGTGTGTGATTACTAAATTATTCCACTGATTGGTTTGGCATGGCTCTGCTGGGATCAAGGATGTGACACTAGGATTAAGGGTATTAGGATTAAGGTGGGAGTACTGCCCACTCTAAAGCCAGGTAGCCTGGATAAAATATAAGATACAGGAAGAAGCTAGTTAGCCCCCCACCTCTTGCTTTCACCCCTTGCTTACCTGGCTGCCTTCTGCCTGTCTGCCATGCCACCCTGCCTCGGACCCAGCTGATTGTGGACTGAAACCTCTGCGAACTGAGAGCCAAATAAACCTTTCTTCCCCTAACTTTGGGTGTCAGGTATTTTGTCTCAGTAACGAGAGAAAACCTAAGTAGAACAGAATTTACATTATCCAGACAGATATTTTTGATTTTTGTATTTATCAAGTACATTTTTAGGTTTTTGTAGATAATTGTTATCACTGCATTGTCAGTCCTTATAGTAATTAGTGGAGGTAAATTTGCACAATTTGTGAAAGGTTTAAATCATTTGAAAACAGGAAATAATTCTTCAGATCCACTATTTAAAAAGGAAAAATGATACGCATACCCAGTAAGCGTTATTCTGCTTCTGCTCTATTCAGCCAAGAGTTAACATACCTTTCTAGAAGGAAAACCTCAAAATATTTTACTATGAACTAAAAGACTGCTTTTATTAGATTTTATTTGTCTACTGGGAATGAAAATGTAGTTAAAGATACTCTCATTGTGATTGAAATTTTTATCAGATTTGTATAATGACTATTGAAATTGTTTTTTTTTTTTTTTCTTAATTATAGTTTGGCCCAACACACTAACCTCTTTATGATTAGTTTGGAATTAGTTGGATTTTAAAACTTTCAACAAGTTTCTAGAGATCGTATGCTTTGTTTATAGTGGCAGTCTAACTTTCCAGTCTTCTAGATTGCTGGTACTAGTGGAGCAGTATTGAGCTGGCATCACAGAAATGCTGTCTGGCAACATGTCCTGGGCATGGGAGGGATGCTGAGGTGATAAAGCCTGTCTCCTCCTTCCAGAACTGCACAGTAGGCGAGGGCTAGCTAGAAACAAGGACAGAAAACTCGGATACAGTTTGTAGATGAAGTCTTGAAGAAAAACCTTAGAAATACCAAAGAAAGTGTGGGGTCAGGAAAAGCCTTAAAGGCAACATGATGTAGGAGGTACATTTCGGAGAATGAGTACAGTTCATCAGTGACACAGCACTCTCCGTAAGCTTATGGAGTGGCAGTAGGAACAGCTGGGAGACAACAGGTAGATGAGAATGTGGTCTGGACATGAGAACACGGAAGACTCAAGAGTGAGGCCGGGGAGGTCTGACATTCTTGCTGTGGAGTGTGCCTCTTACCTGTGGGTCATTGTGTGGAATGGTTAGCTCCATGTTTCAGGACAAGTGTGATAGATTAGTGAGCGTATAGTTACCAACAAGGAAATCAGTCACGAAAATATTGGTGAGAAAGATGAGGCCTGAACTGTGAAACAGTAGAGAAGAAAGGAACAGGTTCAAGAGGAGGCAACCAACTTTCATTGACTGCCTGCTCTGCCTGCCAAGACATTGTTCCAGGCTTCTTCTTGTACTGAGGTAGAAGCAGTGGTCAGTTTTCTGTTAAACTGCCTGTGTGTCTGGCTTTACTGCGGCACGTGCTTTATTGATGATCTTTGTAACAGTTTGCAGATGGTATTAGCTTTCTTCTAGAAACACGGTCAGGGCTTCCGGGAGGTTCCTACCCTGGCCCACAGCCTGCAGCCAGACAGTGGTGTTGGTAGCATTTGTACCCAGATCTGACTTTAGAATCCCGTCTTTGTCCACTATGTCTTAAAGATGAAGTGCCAGGAAGGAGAAAATGGTGTTTTAAGACAGAGACCACGTGTGCCAGTTTGGACCACTGGTGAAGATGGTACTATTAACGAGAGGTACAGAAGAGGAGGGTGGGAAGCAGCTTTAGAGGAAATCTGTGCAGTGAATAACAAATTTCATTCTGGACATACTGTATCTGGAGTACTTTATTTTTTAAAGGGTTAGAGATGTAGCTCACTGTGAAGACCCTGGGTTTAACCCAGTACCACAAAGACAGACAAAAAAAATCATACAAATTTGAACCTGGAAAGGGTCCCATAGGTAATCTTGGATGTTGTTTTTGCTTTCACTCTTAGCTCTCCTAAACCAGCTAATCTTATTGAGAAGAAACAGTTTTGAAACAAATCCAGCCTTGCTGTTCACCAGGATCAATGAATAATGGGCTCTTTGTGGTGCTGCCAGGTCCTGCTCATCTCACACTTGCTTCTTCCAGTTTCTCATTTGTATACTCAGTTTTACAATGGCATGAAGTTAATATGTCCACTATCACTCTTGGGTTCCAGGTAAGAAGTGCACTTGGGACAGAGCTCCCCTGAAGTTAGACGTATTTAGAGGGGAAGCACAGAGGGAATCAGGCCTTCGAAAGTCAGGTTTCTTTTTTATTAAATTTCTCTGGTTTTCCATTTAAGATCTCCAAAGAAGTTTTAAAAGGCTTTTGAGGAAAGTCACTTTAGGATGCAAAAGGAGAGGGGAAAACTTCCATTTGCTTTTTGCTGCGTATTTTTTTAGTAAAGCCCTGGTGGTTTAGGCAGTGATCTGGATCTGGACTAGAGGTCTCCAGCTTTGCTGCCCTCTGGTGGCAGGCTGCCATCTTTAAAGCTGTTTGCATGGCTATAAAAATGTGGACTGTGGTATAAAAATATGGATCTCAAGATAGCGTGGAGATTTAACAAGGTGAGGGCATTAACATTAAACTAGGAAATGTTAGCTTTGAATACTAATGTTTAAAAAATAAATTTGTGTCTTATTTAGAGAAATAAAACTGGTGGACAGACTTTGAAATTTTCTCCAACCTCTTTATCTGTATTCCCTGGTAAAGACGTATCTTAAGGATTTTTCATGGAAAATTAATGAATTCATCCATTATTTGAGTGTATTGTATACAAATGGGAATTAGACACAGGTCTAGTCTTTGAGGATCTTGGTTTGTTTTTTTGTTTTTTGAGACAAAGTCTTGCAATGTAGTTCAGGGTGGTCTTGAACTCACTTTGTAGCCCAGGCTGGCATAGAACTCCCAGCTGTCCTCCTGCCTCAGCCTCCCAATTGCTGGGTTTACAGGTGTATGCCACCATGCCCAGCTCAGGATCTTGTATTCTTAAAGGCGAGATAAGACACCACCATAACATAAGACCAAAAAAAAAAAAATTGTATCTGAAGATATAAAATGCCATACATGTGTAAGAAGGGATGAGCAGTCCGGGAACATTGTAAAGTAACAAGAAGGCTCTTTGAGCCAGAGCTTGAAAGATGGTACATGGATAAAATATAGGCATAGGAATTGAGGTGGAAGGATGCCAGACTTGTAACTAGTACGCAAGTGCAAAAGTGTGGGTGGATAAGGAGATTGTTTGCCCTGGTGGGATATGTGCAGAAAAATAGGTCTGACCAAGAAGAGTATTTGAGATTTGATGCAAGTTTTTGAGCAAATGAAATGGTATGAGCCAAGGTGAACTTCAGAAAACTGGCTGTAGTTTGAAAAGGCTGAAAGAGTACAAAGTGAGAAAAAAATTCAAACTGATAGGGTCAGGGGAGTTAAAACGAGAAAGCAATATTTGTACTGGTTTTACTTTATCCCCTTTTTCATTGGAAAAGAATTGTGGCTATCCATTCTCACATCTCAGTAGTAGATAGCTCTGGGAAAACGTCATTTATTTGGACATGATGTGGTACCTAAAATTATTTTGGCTATATGATGAAAACAAGTAGTTTGAGAGAAGTAGGTGAAAAACGAAATATAGTTCAGTAAAAGTTTGAACTTAGGAGTCCAGTTTTTATTACCAAAAAAAAAAAAAGAACTATATAGACCATTCTGGCTTTAAATGCCTCACAGTGTGGCAAGGAAATTTTACTCGTTTTCTTAAATTGACATAAAAGTAAAATTTGAGAACCAATATGTCAAATCTGCAGTTTAGTGATCTTTCAACTGAGTTGGCTTACATCGTATAAGTGAATGTTTGTTTCCTTTGGAGATATTGTAGTTCTGTTCTGATTAAAGTAGTGATCAACTTAGTACCCACAAAACCACTGGAGTAGATCTGAGATCATTTTCAGTGTTTTGGGAAGCTAAATAAATCATGCTCATCGATATATTTCAGTGATGCCCACTAGCTCAAAAACCAAACTGCCTTATCTGGGGCTGAAAATTACCACCTCCTAGAGATACTTAACTTAAGCCAACCAGAAGTTCTAATAAACTGCTGTTAACATTTTAAGAATTTTTGATCAAGAAAAGTTTAAACAGTCACAGTAACTGAATTGAAGGTGACTATTTATATATCATTGATTACGTGTGAGAGAACACAGATTAATGACAAAAACAGGTTCTTTAGACAGACTGACTCTAGCCATCAAGTTCAGGGGGTTTGGTTAGAATAATGAAAGAGCTTCTTGCTTTGGGATGGTTGGGAGCCCCCAAATCAGACTTCATACGTCAGAGCCTCAGTTTTCAATTCAGTGTGGTTAGCTTTTCTCAATCAGTGCTCCTTGAGAGAATTAAACTCGAGGGAATATGGGTGGGTGACTGGATACCTCATTTCTCCCAAGAGAGAATACTTTGGTATTCTTTACCTAATATGGATGCATTAGGGTCATATTCTCTTGCAGCATTGCTTCTCTTTTGTTTGTTTTCCTTGGCCTCTATTTTATGAGCCCCTATTCTCTTACAAGAACTACCTTAAATTCTGGGCTAGAGATCGTTTTTTGATCTGGGGTCAGCATGAGAGTTACTTACGTATCTTTCTCATTTGTTCATTCTAGCATTATCTTCTAATATTTGTGGTTATTAAAGCTTATAACCATGTGGTATATAATCCTTATTCTATTCTTAATCGTTGAAAGAAAAGTTTAAATATTTAATAGTAGCTAATCCTCTTAAAAGCCTACAGATCTTTTCATTATGAGAGGGATTAATGTTTGGATTACTCCGTCCTTGGTTGTTCTCCATATTCTGATTTTCTTTTTGGACTAAATCAGATGCAGAATTAGAAATCTTGATTTGACAGTTGTCTGATGGATGGGAATTGAGTGTTCCTTATTTTCTATCCCTTTGATGTACATGGATAGCATTGCTTTGCCTACAACCAAAAAACCTTTGCTCCTTCTTGTCCTTTTCTCTTTATATTTCTTCTTTTCTCCCCATAAAGAAGACATGACAATGGGGCTAGCATCTAAAAATAGGAATTTGCAAGTGGACAGCATTGGTGTAGATCTGGCACCTTGTCGTGCTTGTGTGCACAAGTGCCCAGGGGGTTTGCAGCTGCTGCCTGCCCTCCACTTACCCTATTGCTGTCTCAGCAGTGCCTCTTAGGAACCCTGGCTCTGCTTTCTAATTACTCAGTATGTTTGTGACTCTTTTTTTTCCTTTGAGGTACTACAGATTAAATTCAGGTCCTTCACACTGAGCCCCAGGCCCACCCCTTTTTTATATTGTGACAGGATCTTGCTGAGTTACTAAATTGCCCAGACTGGGCTTGAACTTGGGATCTACCTGTCTTTCCCTCGCAGAGGGCTGGGATTCAGGTGTGTACCAGCATACCCAGCTTGTTTCTTGATTTTTTTTTCATAACTATGTTACTTACAATTACATATTAATATAACTAATATTTAAACATTTTAAAATAATTTCTTCCATGACTTTTAAGTCCCTCATCACCAGCTGTTTGAGAAATCTCCATTAACTTGATCATTACTGAAGTCTGAATTTTGTGAGCCCAGCTGTAGTGTGCTCACTAAAACTCAATGAAAGAATTGAAACTGGCAGAAAGAAGCAGGGACTATTTTTGTGATAAATCTGCACTTCCTAATCCTGAGAAAGTTATTGTAGCCTGAAGTTTGTGGGCACTGGGACACAGTACTCTGTCTCCTTCACAGTCTTGTTTTTGTGCTTGCCCTGTAATTGAGCTCTTATTGTCCACTGAATAAAATCAAATTGTAGGAACCACTTCTAATTCCAACACACAACAGTAGCCAGACAATTCCACAGTTTTTACAGCTTAATTTTGAACATTTGCATGGAAGTGTGTTGGTGTGTGTCAGTGTGTTGGTGTGCGACCAGGTCACCTGCATCTGTGTCCAGCAAAGAGCGTGCTCAAGTGCATATTGGTGTATTGCCTCTAAATGAATATTGGGCATGACTTTTTTTTATAATCTAGACAAGATAGAAAAATTATAACCAATCTTTGGAAGATAGTATTAAATACTGGCTCTTGTGAAGTCAGTATTTTATGTAAAAATATTATGACATCATTTCATTAATCTGTAAAATACTACTAAGAAGTAGATGATCTCATGATCTAAAGGAACAGCCATGGTAAACTGAATTATTTCTATTCCTGCTGTGGTGTTATGTTAGGTAATATGAAAGAAACATAAATGAACAATTGAAAACTGTCAGCCTTCTGGGCTAGTGCTGGTATAGAGATGTGACATACTCAGGAATGTCTTAAAGGCTGTGTAAGTACCACACATGGCAGGCAGTGGTAATGAGGAACTGCAATAGAGCATGCTACCCCTGTAAAGATTCCGAAATAAATCTCATGAGGTTTACCTGTTATTTCTGTGAGTACTCTTTTTTTGGGGGGGGGACCTCGAACTCACAGCGATCCTCTTGCCTTAGCCTCCCAAGTGCTGGGATTACAGGAATGGGCCACCATGCCTGGCTCTGTGAGTACTCTTAATTTCTGAAATTGTTCACGTGGGCAAACAGATGAAAACTTCAGGGATATTTTGCTATGACAGTGCCATTCATGTAGGAAGAAATAAATTTTTATTAAGGAGTCCTATTTGCAAATACTATCCTGATCTTTCCTATGGCAATATGTGAAACAGAGAACTACTTTTTTTTTTTTTTAACTGATCTGTAACTTAAAATTTTCTCAAGCCTTAGACTCATAGCCCCCAGTTTGAAGATGCCTGGATGAGTGGCTTGAATGCCAGGGAAGTGGGTCTCCCACTCTCTTCTGCAGATTGTCCTGGAGCCAAATGCGCACTGCTGGAAAGAAGGCAGAGAGGGTTTCCAGGTACCCAAGTACTCTGTGTCATGGAGACATTGCCCTGGCCCTTCACTCCTCCTGCTCTCTGTACTGTGAAACTTGTGAGATATGTCTGTAACTTTACACTTTTTTCACTTTAAAACAGTTTCTGGGCTATATGAATAAATTTGGCCAATCCAAAATTAGTGACAGTGTTAATATAGTAGCACTCATTTACACCTAAAAATCAGTTGAAGTGTCTCTTGTATCAGACCATAGAACACATTTTTTTTCAAATGTGACCTATAGTCCTATTAATCTAAACGAAGATGTGAGATAAAAGTATATTTAAAGCAGTTAATAGTCTTGTTTGTGTAAGTAGATGTTTGAAACTCTACAATTTTGTTTTTAAGAAGCTAGAATTTCACTGCTTCAAAGTAGTAGTATTTTTTGGGGGAAATCTGCTTGAATTATAACTTTTCCCTCTTAAAGGGAAAACTTATGCCTCAGTTTGTATAGTACAGTTTTATTTTCAAGTTTCACATCCTTGGCAAGAGAAATGTTTTCAGGACTTTGGTATTTCCACATTGTTAATTATTTCAGCAGTGATTTTTCTGCCAGAGTTTACCCTTTAATTCACTGAAGTATGAGTTCACATCATTGTTATTTAAAACACTCTCCCAGCTTTTCTTGTGCATTTCATATTCCCATGCACAGTGATCATATAGTCCCTACAGCTGCCTTGCTAAATTTTGACTTGCTCTGACAAGCTCAGTCGAAGGCTGCTTCCCAGGCTGTGCTTAAGCCTTCCTGGGGCTGGGGTGAGGCCTGGGGAGGAGCTAGCTGCCCCTGCTTCTTGGCTCTGAAAGCATCTTCCTTACTTTAAAAAACATTTAACATTTAACAGGATTCCAACCTTCCATCCATTAAAAACTTTAAATTTAGATTTTCTGGGTTGTTTGTGTTATTACTCACAATTGGGCTTTATAAGAACCCCCACATTTTTATCCTCATAAAGATTGTTTTAAGAAAATTTTATTTCAGATTTTTGTTTAAGCATTTCTAATCTTGCATATTTCTCTAGATCCTTTGTTACAAAGTCACATACAGATTAGTTCCTTCTCATATTTATCCTCCTTCCCCCTCCAGCTGCATTAGGTAGGCAGATTGATACACAGGTGCCTGGAGTGCAGCTGGCACATAGAATATCTCCAGCGATTTCTCATTTAAGTTATATCAGTTCTGTAACCCAGCTTCAACAGATGTATTGATTACCTTCTATCTGCCAAATACTCTGATGGTTGCTCATTGTAGGAGGATAGATACGGCACAGACGTTACCTGCCTCAAGTCTGGAGAGCAGACAGCTGACTGCGATGATGTCGGCCATCACAGGATACGTGGGGAAGACCTTAGGCTCTGCCATTTGCTATGGGACTTTGTGCTGTATCTCCTTCCGAGGTCGTGCTGGTGTTGGACCCGCGCCACACCCCAATGTTGCTGTACTTTATTTTGTTTTTATATAAAAAATGCACTACTGCTGCTTTTGTATCTTTTTTCCCACTGTGGTACTGGTGCATGAACCCAGGACCTTGCTCGTGTTAAGCAAGCTCTCTACCACTGAGCTGTATCTCCAGCCCTGTATCTTCATTAAGGCAGATAATAAAAGGCTAAGACTCAATGTGGAAAATGTCTAACAAAGAAAAAAATACATTGAACTAAACTACTAAAAATATTTAAGTGTTGTATTGAGTAACATTTATTGATTCTTAACAATAGGCACATGGCACTCCTTTAAATTTCTCTTAATTTCACAAGTTTGGCAACATAGGTAATAGTTTTTTTAATATTCATTTCTTTGAAATACTGATGGTTCACCTAAACAACGTAATAATCATTGTTTTGAAGGGGCGTGCCAATTTATGATGTACTAATTACAAGAAAATACGTCTTTTAAGTGAAATAAAGATACATATTGATAGCATTACATTTCAGAGGTTAATGAAGGTAACAATGGCCAGTTTGGGGATGGGAATATGCCTCCATGAGGATCTCTTAGCTAAAGTGTGCCAGGCCCTAGGTTCTACCGCTAACACCAGAAAAAAAAAAGCATAAAAAATGATGGTCAGTTTGTAGAAGTTTTTAAAAATGTCCTTTCTAATAGCTCACACCAATAACTTTATATTTAATTGTTTAACAAATTTCATGTACAGTAAGCCCAATTTATTTGTTAAGATGTATTCGACAAAACTATTCTTTGAATAAAATTTTACTTTTGGGGGAGGTGCTAGGGTTTGAACTCAGGGCCCTGGGCTTACTAGGCAACCACTCTACCACTGAGCTAAATCCCCAACCCCTATATTTTTTAATTTCAAAAGTAAATGGAAAAGAAAAGTGGGCCTCTTTGTCATTTATATATTAGCTCTCTTATGTTACTTTAGGAAGAGGCTGCTTCTTGAAGTATTGTGAATTATTGTGCAGAGAGAAGGGCAAGGGAAAAGGAGACAGTTGGTCTTGTTTTACTCAGACAGGCCTGGCTTTGACAAGCCCTCCTGAATAGATGTGTATTCAGAATCATGACCTGAGATGCCTTCAGTTTCATTCCTGCTGGGAAATAGCCTGTTGCGCAAGACCTGCCCTGTGCCGTGCCCACAGTAGCTCTGGTTCTGGGAGGGTATCTCCTGGTCTGGGGCCAAAGTGCTCCCAGGCAGGTGGGGTCACGTTGGTGTTACTAATTTGATTAACTTACTTGTAAGTAACTTCACTGTGTCTATGTGAAATTCTCTTGTCAGAGCTTTGACCATCACTCTTGCATGGCATTGTGTTATTCCAATGAAATAGGTTGGGTTTTTTTTTTTCCCCCTCTCTGATTATAATGTTATATGCTACTTACAAAAAATTTAAGCAGTACGGAGAGTCATAAAGAACATTAAAAATAAGGTTAGGATGTAGCTCAGTGGTAGAACATTTGCTTAGCATGCATGAAGCGCACTGGGTTCAAGCCAAATAAAAACCATAAAATACCTAAAACTCCACTATCCAGAATAATCAGTCGATTTTATTTTTTTTATTTTTTTATTTTTTTAATCTTTTTTTAATCAGTTGATTTTAATGTTTTCTGTAATGGAAAAGGGATTGACATTGAGGTATATTTCAACTTTATGTTCTGAGATGCTGAACATAATGTGCAGCATAGCACTTCCATATTTTTCTGCAACAGCTTTATCAGGCTTCACTTCACATACTATATAGTGTACCCATTTAAAGTGTACTTATGCACATAATTGTATGACCATCACCAGAATTTTAGAATATCTGCATCACGCCGGAAAGAAGCCTTACACTGTGCAACCATCACCCCTTCTTTCCCCACCTTGAGTTCCTCCATCCCTCCTGCCATCTGGCAAACTCTCATCTGCTTTCTGTCTCTAAAGATTTGGCTCTTCTGGACATTTCATTACAAATGCAATCATGTAATATGTCGTCTTTGGTGACTGGTTTCTTCCACATCCATAGTGTTTTCAAGATTCCTGCATCTTACAGCATTTATCACACATGGCATTTTAAAAAGTAAATCTTATCAAAAGACATATATTCATACATCTAAGCATGTTTTGATCATTGGATTTTGTTTTAAAGTTGAATGTATTATATAGTGAAAGTAATGACTAAATCTTAAGGTTTTTTTAAAAAAAAAAGATTAAAGTCACAGCAGAAAGGCCTTCCTGAAATTCTTTGTTTTAAAAACTCAACATTTTAAGACTTGATAAGTTTTGTAAGGCAGCACTGCATAGCAATTTTCTATGCCAAATTGAATGTAAATAGAAGTGCCTGCTTGCCCAAATTTGGACTCCCTGGTCTATTCTCTTAGTCCTCAGGCTCAGTTTTCTTTCCCAGAATTGCCCTGTCTCCATGGCCTTCATTTCTCCCAACATGGGAGAGCATTAGGGTATTAGAAATTTTATAGTTTTCTTGATTCCCTTAATTCTTTTTTCTTACACAAAAGTGAGAAAGAAAAAAAAAAACAGGTATGGTCTTCGAGAGCCTTTGCTTTATACTTTTAGAATGAAACTCTTTTCTTGGTTAAATAAACTTTGGCTCTTTACATGTGGATGAGGGAGTGAAAATGTTTGTTTCTTTGTAATGGTGTGAGGCATATTCTGTTGCCCACCACCATTGATAGTAAAAGGTAGCAAAATGAATTCTCTTTCTTCTTGTCCAAATATAAGTTTTGCATGGTTTTAATATTGCACTAAAACTTTCTCCTGGGGCTGGGGAGAAATTCATATTTCTTGGAAAATTTGATATCTGATTTTATGTTTATGCATAACTCCTTTCAAATCCTTTGAGATGGCTGATAGGAAAGAAGCTGCACACTAAAACTTGAAGTAGGAAGTAACTATTAGTAGAGGAGGAAGATTAGTGATCTGGGGCTTGATAGTAACTCTGATTTGAGTATTGACTGCCAGAAAATTCTTATTGGTGCAAAAAGAAGTGTACTATTAGCTAAGAGAGTATCAGAAGGCCTGGGGAGAGACTATCAAACAGTCCTGTGGAGGGAGTATGCAGCTGTCCATGGGGTGGGTGACGACCCCATGCACAGAGCAACTCTCCAAACAGAATGGGACAGGCAGTGGTCATATCTTTGAGAGGTGCGTCCTCTGGTATTATCAATGGAAACAATCGAGAGGCCTTTATAAAGGGGGAAAACATGATCTGGTTGAGTTATTAAAGCATCACTGGCTGCTGTGAGGAAGGGGACAGATACCAAGATTAGAATGGGGAGCTTAATTAGGTAATGATGTTGTCATTGTCTCTTGTCACCCATGAGCTATCCCAGTATGTATTTGTTGTAAACATATATCCAAGTACTTTGGTGTTAGCATATTGTGTGCATTAAAAAACAAACAAACAAACAAAAAATAAAAACAATGAGAAAAAATGAACTGAAACAGAAGAGCTACTGTTTTCTTCCCTGCCCTAATATGTGTTTAATTTGACATTGAGCACTTTTAAACAGTAAGTCATGGAACAAGAATGATGACAATGGAGATAGTTAGAAGACAAAAGGTAGGAGGTTGCACTGACAGGATTTGGAAATTTGAGTAGTAAGAATGAAAGAGAAGGAAGGGGAAGAGGACCCTGTGCTTGTTGGTGTAACTGAGTAGATTAAAGTGGTTAGAGTTAAGAGATACTCTCTAATAAACTAATCGTGTTTGTTAAAGTAGCACTGTACCAGAATGAGCATATACTGGATAGTGCCTTCAGTAACAAGGCAGGGGGCCCCAGAAACATGTGATGAAGGGTCTGATCTGAGCTTAGGAAAGAGCAAGCAGAGAAATGCATGTGGAGACAGGTGCTCTTGCCTTTAGACCTGTAATGACCAGATTGTAAATTATAGGCCCCACCCCATCTGCGTGAGTCTTGAAATTTGTTTAGCTAGAAGCAGAGTTATTGATATCACAAGGAAAAATAAAGGGCTGACAAAACACTCCATGGACTGCGGAGTATGAAGATTGTTGCTAGTTCAGCCTAATAAATGATCATCAGTTTATTAGCTATTAGCTGTTGTCATCAGATTTGCTTATAGGGGAATAGAATGCAGTTGAGGCCGTATAGGCCATATGTTGGGGGAGGAGTCCCAGAAACACAGGAGCGGAAAAGACCAGACATAAACAGTTTTACCTAAGATTGTAGTGAAGAAATGAGAGAAGTTCTAAATGATAGTATTTTTTCATGTGTCAGTATAGTTGCATGGTGCTCCATTTCCTGAGCTATATGTGAAGGTCTCTTTTATTAAAATTTGAAATAGTACTTGTGAAAATGTTTCAAGATGCAACTTTATAACACTCATTGTTTTGGTTGAAATTTACTGTTTGTAATTGTCATGTCTCCTGGCACAGTGTCCTACAATAGGGCACCCACTTGTTTTCTTTGTGCTTAAAATGCAGGTAGCTTTACTACTGCAGTGCCTGCCTCCCTTAGATAGCATGAAGCAAACACAGACCCTTTGCTTTCACTCCCTGTCAGTCCTGGGGAAACACCAGGCGCCTTACTGGTGGTCTGCCAACATGGATGCTGACATTGAGCTCACTCAAGCACTCAACAGACTGACTCTTCAGAGTGCAAATCAGTTCCGAACCAGTCTTGAAGCAAATATTAACTTGTTAATCCTCAGTTAAAATGCTGTGATGGGACTATATTATAAATTGCCTTGAAACTAACTACTAGGAGTAGAAACCTCCCCTGTTAAAAGAGTGAATGCAGCTGAGCATGGTGCTGTACCCATAATCCCAACACTCTGGGAGGCTGAGGCAGGAGGATTGAAAGGTTGATCCCGCCTGGGCTATTTAGGTACTTAATGAGACTCTGTCTCAAAAAGTAAAAAGGCCTGGAGATACAGTTCAGGGTGAAGGCCCTGGGTTCAATTCCCAGTACCACCAAAACAAAAAAACCAAAAAAGCATGAATGCTAAGAGTCTACTGTAGTAATTTTTTTTTTATACGGTAATGCAGATCAAATCTAAGCAGCCTGTCATTTTCCACTGCTACTGTCTTACCTAAGACTTCTTTTTCTCGGCTCAGACAAAACACCTGATGGTAAAAAATACTGAGGGTGAGGGCAAAGCCAGAAGGGCCATTTCACACACTGCTGTGGACAGGAAGGAATATCCACAACCTATAAAACCAGAGAGTTAATGAATAACAGTCCTTTTTTTCCTAGAACTTTGGTATAGGTCTTTAGATTTACATTTTTGATACATTTTAACCTCTCAGTTTATGGTTTTGTTTGCAGCTCATCCTAATTTCTGTCACTCCTAATCTATACTATGACTACCTTAACAACTGAGATGTCCTTTCCTAGGTATAATGTAAAGTAGATGGAACCTCAGCATGAGTCTTAAAACTATGCTGAAATCGTATTCCTGGACTTAACCTTTCCTATCTTCCACCCTTCTCCCTCAACTGAGTGAAGAAAGAGTTAATAGTGTCAGTATTAAGCAAGAAATGCTGTCAGCCTTACGCATATGACAGAATGAATTACTTAGTTTCTTTGGGAAATGCAGACTGCAGTAGAATTTAAGCAGCCTTATCAGAATATAGATCAGTATTTTACTTGATGGTATGAAATAAAAGTGGAAAGATATCTAGTCAAGGAATGTTTCTTATTAGTTTAAATTGTGAGAAAGATTGAGAGTTCTTGGTTGGAACTGTTCTGTCCTAGTAGTGCAGTAATAATGGTACACCTGCATTCTGACAATTGTCAGATGACTTTTTGCTAAAACAGTTGGTAATGGGATGTGGCAGTTTGTTTGCTGTCAGAAACAAGATACACTCTCAGGTTTTTCTTGTAAGTTTTTTTTTTCTAATTGTCCTTATGTGTTTTTCCCTTAAAATATGGATTAAAGGAGCTAAAGAGTAAAACCTGAAAATTAGGTATGTTTACTTAATAAAGATTTTATTATGGGAGTAGCTATTTATAAACATTGGTAAGACAAAAAGCAGCTTAAACTTAAAATGTAATTATTGAAGTTTTTCTAACTTGTTTATCTCCTTTGGAATAATCTCATTAGCTTGTTAGACATTTTATATATGCCTGTGGTCTTTATATATCTTAGATCATTACTATAAATGTCATGCATGCAACTTTAGTAATGATAGGTTGGGTGGCTGAATGTACTTAGCAAAGGCAACGTTTACCAGTCTTATTTTGTGTTGCCAAATATCTCCTGTATGTAATATTTTAAAAATAAGGTTTAAACTTAATTTGATTATGTTGTCTAATTCAAAAATGATGAAAAAATTCTCTTGATTATTTGACTTGTTACCATTTTCACATGTGTATTCTTTAAATGTAAATGGTTTGGTTTTGAGTCTACTGAAATGTTTTTAGCTAGCAGGAATTGTATTATTTAAAGAATTTGGGTTTAGGGAAATGTAAAACACTGTCTTGTTTGCTTTTGTGTGATCTTTCTTAAGCAATAGATTTTTAAGCCATTAACTGCGTTCTTTGTTAATAACAATGGAAAAAGAAAGTCTACTCCATGCTGAAAGTAATTTCTTTAGGATTTTATAGAAAATTTATCAATGGGAACATTTGGATGTCACAATGTAATAGTAAGAAAACACTTTACTTTTCTGAATATCACCTTAATTTCAGAGAAGTCCTTTCTCTTTTTATGTTATTACCTTCTCTTTAATTTTTCCCTCCTAAAAAGAATTTACTTCACTGACACTTCAGCCAGATTTTAATGTAAATAGCCAAAATGTGGTCACACATTTTTAATAAGATTTCTTTTCAAGTATGTGTGCATGTTGAGAGAAAAAAAACAGTAAAATGTGACTTGTTAAACAATGAATAGTCTTTTCAAAGTGCAAAGCAAACAAAGATATTTTATATCAGTGAATATACAGCTCTTTAATTACAGCAGATGTTTATAATGGCATTTTTCCCCCAACTGGTAGAAATGAGTTAATCTCATATCGAGCCAATCATAAGTTACTTCCCCTAAATTTTATTCAGATGTACTACTCCTAAGTGGGAAGGTAGGCCCAATGAAATTTACTCTAATGGCCATGGATCTTTACTTCCTATACTTCATCTTTATTAACTTTTAAAGAATGTAATCCTAAAATCAGATTGAATTCTTTGATTGTACCACTCAGGAAATAATTAAGCTATAAACGCATCATTTGATCTGTTGCTTATCTTAGAATTTTTCCACAAATAAGATTACGTATGAATTATTTCTACGAGCTATGTTAAAGAGGATGCGTTCTTATTAAATTACAGAGCTTCCAAGATGAGGATCTAGATAGGACGTATGTAGAGACACATTTTGAGCCTTTCAAAGCACCTGTTAGTTAATGTGAAGTTCTTCAGATGGCCCACTGTCCTTGAAGCTTCTAACACCAAGGTGTCTTTGCAGCCCAGAGCCAGGTTACTGCTACCCAGGACAGCACTAATTTGCGATGTATTTTCTGTGGTAAGCAACATTATGTTTACATTACTTTTTCAAGCTGTGGTACATACTACTTGCACATTTCCATACCTTTTGTTTCCTTAGGCCGTAGTCTGGTCTGTGGTACCTGGGATGTAGAGCCAGCTGCTGTTTTTATGTTGTGATATTTGTTGTGGTTCATGTAGGTGATTTGGTTAGCTTTTGAGTTGGCTTATTAATGAGGATTTAGTTAGAATTAGGATCTTAAAACTATTCTTGTCTACCTCTTCCAATAGATATGAGACGTAATTTTGTTTGTTGAATTTTGTTTTTAACTATTTTGTTCAAAGCAAACTTTAAATTTAGAATTTAAGGAAAAAATTTATATCCATTTAAAATATGATGTGTGGAATGTACTTATCCCTTATTTGAAAGGAGCTCTTGCTTAACTTAAATTAATTTTAGCTATGCATCTTGTAAGAGGAAGATGTAAACTTATTACTTGCTTTAATAGTTTGATTCTGATTGACAGGCTCCTCTATTTAGTAGGTTAGATATCTATCACTTAGGAGTAAGCTTAGGCTTTTAGTGTACTCTCCTTCAGTGACTCTCATATACATGTGCACATGTACGTACTGTCTGCAGGGACACGCTAGGCTTGCCACTTAACCACTCAGATTAGAACTAACAGATACATATTCTTATCCTTACATGAGGAGGACCATATATTCTTGTCTGAATTCCTTTTATCCTCATTTGATTCTGAAACTTCCTGTTTTAAAAACCCAATTTCTAAAAAGTCAATTATTTGAGCTTTTTATAATTCATTCATATGTATTTTTTGACTCGTATACCTTGACTGACCACATTATCTTCTGAAAGAGATAAAGCTATATAAATGATGTACTGCAAAAGTGGTTAACAGTTCAGCTGTGTATGTTGCCATGTGACTCATAATTTTTAATGTGGTTTAATACCAGTAATGTGGTATTATTGTTTCTTTAACTTTTAAATTTACTTACTAGTTTAGGCAAAAAAAACTATAAACTTTTAAAAAGGAAAGAAAATCCCAGTGTATTTCTTTAATCACCTAAAGTGATTTGATTGGCACTAGGTGACACAGTTATAGCAGTGAGGCAATTATGTGGCTTTTTATAAATTCCCCTTCCCTCTTAGGTTCCACAGTTACCCATTTCAGATTAAGTGTTTAATCAGTAGACTTATTCCTGAAGTTTCTGCCTTCTAGACAATCTTTTGAGGCAGCCACAGTGATCATTGATTGATCACTGTGTTTGTGTTGTTAAGCTTCTCCTCAGCTGATTTTTTTGAAAAGATGCTGTAACTTTCTCCTTAGAAATTTGAGGTCTACGTGCAGGATAATAATTGCAGGGAAGAGATTGATTTGGCCTCAATAAGGTAATATTTTTCAAGTTTATGAAATACAAGTTTTAAAAAGCAGGTTTTTTTTCTTTCCCCATTGTTACCTTTAACTGTACGCAAATATATGTAGTTACCACTTTGCTAAACTGAAATTTTATTGTATTGTGTATAATAACAGCTATCTGTCTTCTAGTCTTGTTTTAAAATAGTCTGTCATTAAGTGGGAAACTAGATTTGTGAAAATTTAAATGGGGACAGTAAGTGAAATGTGCTTTAACCAAAACTCAGTATTGAAGACAAGACTGAAATGGCCATTCCTGGTTTAGAAAGAGGTTCTGATCATATTTCCATTATTTGTAGCATACTGTATCAGTGACATTGTCACATTTTCTTTACTAGAAACAGAAATTCACAAACTTTCCTATGTATCCTCCTCCAGCCAGGACAAATTACAGTCAACCTTTGTCTTTGGATCTGGTAATAAGATGTGGAAAGAGTGACCCTGACACATCAGCAGCTGTGCAGTGGCACAAGGCAGGGACACTGGTTTAACCACCACATGATGCCTGTAATGTACTGTCATTTGCCTGCTGAGATGGTCACGAAATTAGCCATTTGTGTGTTATGAGCACAGATGCCCCTGTAGGAACATGAGCTATGTAGGGTAGTCATGGAGCAGAAAGTACAGTGGCAGCCATCTGCCTTGCCAAGCTTAGCTGCTGCTTCACATTGCTGGGTGTGGCCTTTGGTATTTCTTAGCAATTTTATAACCTGTTAAAATGTTTGACAAGAAGAAAAAATGTAATTGCTTACCTATAGTTTATAATTTACTTGAAACTTGTATTTAATAAAGTACATTTGTGTTCTTTTTAAGTGCACATAAATTTCAGTGTGCTAATTTTTGCAACTTGACAAAATTGACGAAGAAACAAACAGTCAGATTAAATATAGATATGAGAAAATGCCAAGGGGAGAGATTCCTTTCCTCTTCTCCATTTATAGAAGGGAAAGACAAATGGCCCATTATCACAAGGAACCATGTAGCAAAGAATTTTAGGAGTTGTTCCAGGACCAGGTTCTCCCCATTTTAAAAGGATCTCCCTTGAAGTTTTTCTGTCTCGTATGCAGGAATAAACTATAGTATATAAGTTTTATAATTAATGATATGAGCCACAAAATATTAACCACATTTTAAAAATCTTTCTAAACAGGTGTGCTGAGCAAACTTTTAACAAGCTTCTTAACATTCAGAACATGTTCTGTAAATTACTGAAAGTTTCTTTTCATTTAGTTTGGTGCATTATATCAGATTTGTGTTAGTTTTTT
The DNA here is from genome assembly GCA_004026905.1 of Hystrix cristata. NCBI lineage: Eukaryota > Metazoa > Chordata > Mammalia > Rodentia > Hystricidae > Hystrix > Hystrix cristata. The sequence continues at coordinate 71,471 of PVJO010006507.1, forward strand.
AAAAATTTGTCTAATAAAGTCAGGATTGAGTTGAAGCTTTGACATTTTTTTCTTCAATTTATATATTTGAGCTCAAACTTAGATTTCAATTAGTGAAATTAATCCACTAAGACTTACTGTTGAGACAGAATGAGCAAAACAGTTACAAGTGCCAAACAAGTCTGATCCACTGACATTCAGCTGTATATTTATACAGCCTGAGGTTTTCACTTAAATTCTCAAATAAACATTGTTTAAAAAAATAGTTAAATCATAATGATCTTACAGATTGGCTATGCCAAATGTTTGGATTGTATTAATTTTAGATAAGTATAACTTTGGATGTTACTTTGTTAAGTACATTTCCCCAAAATTTTATACTTTCTCAGATTTATCCTCCCATGTTGTTTGTCCCTATTCCTCTGCCAGAAGGGGTATCTTTTTCTATAAAATATTAAATATGTCCCAATGTAACAGTCTTTTTTGGGAGGGGTTCATCATTATGTTAGTTTGTCTAGGAAAGTATGTTAACTAGACAGTAATTATATATTTTTATTTATGCAAACATTTATGTGTTTATTTAATTTTGATTTAAAGAATTTTGAGGTTTTTTGTTATTGTTAGTGATTACATGAGAATATATTTTTATATTTTATTTAATGTCAGCATCCTAGGAAATCAAATTAAATATACACTGTAATTGTGTAATTTGTCATTAGTGGACAAATTAAATGATTAAAAATATTATAAAAGGATAAGGAAAAAGTAGGTAAGTTTAGATAAAATTATTTGTTTATCTGGGATACACCAGAAGTATATTACATCCAGATGAACATTTGCTTCTCTCAGTGAAGCCTACTCCACTAGTATAAAATAGATTGTTTATGCTTTTAGCACATAGATTACAATAGTTAACTTTAAACACAGAAACATTGATTGACTTACTTTTTAATACTAGTGGTCTACAAAAATCTTTCAGAATTTCTACTTAGCACATTTAGTGGCACACTAGAGATCAGGAAAATGTATAGTATGTCATTTCTCATTTATTCCTCTCCAAGAATAAGAGAAAACTATTTCTTTACTCCCATTTACTGGATTAGATTTCAAGATCGTTCTGGTTTAACCTCAGGCATTGTATATCAGGTTCAGCATTTTTGTCTCATCAGATCTTTGTATCTAGTGACATTAAGATGTCCTATAATTTAATGGCATTCTAAGATGCTAAAAATGGCTCTGCGTATTACATGGTATGTGGGAATGGATGGTCATTAGTTCTCACAACAGAACCATGTCAGTGTGAATGCAGGTGGTTTTTTGTTTTTTTCCCTTTACACCAAATGAAAAGTTAAGATTATCTTTGTTACATTGAAAAATTCAGATAAGCAGGTTAATTTATTATATGGAAAATTAGCAAATGTTTGGTTTCACCAGTACTGGAAATGCCAGGCCATTAAACAAGATGGCAGCTTAATCTGGGCAAATTTGATAAATGCATTAGCATACTTCAGTCTAGTAATAAGGTTCTCATGCTCTCTCTCTCTCCTGTTTTTCATTTCCAGTGTTCTATTTAGGTGAGTTTTTGAATTCTGATTTTCCATTTAAGTTCTCCTCCACTTCATGAACAGTTGCCCCAAAGAGAATGTCTCATTGTCTTAGAAAACGTCAAGCTTAGGTGCCTATTCAGATGCTCATTGAATACTTGTTTTACTCAAGCTCTTCATATATAAATGTTTATTTTTTTTCCTTTATTGTTGATGTTTTCCATTTGTTTCAAGTAAGCCTTCTTGGAGATGATGGCAGCATTATGTTGCAGTCTTTCATTTGCTCTGTGTTATATAAAGCTTACATTTTATTTTGCTAGACAAAGAGAAGATACATTTGTAAATATGTGATGGTTTTATGTTACTATCATGATTTCTATCTCCTCTATCAAGCTATATAGGAAGGTAATATTTACCTATAATGTTTTCCCTTTGTAGGGCCAACATTGCCTAGACAAAATTCACAACTACCTGCTCAAGTTCAAAATGGCCCATCCCAAGAAGACTTGGAAATTCAGAGAAGGTAAGTTCTCAAGTTACTCTTTGTACTTTCTTTGTATTGCAGATGATCAAACTCTGACCAAACTAATATTGGGAGCAGATTATCAGCTGTTTGAAAGTTACAATTTTTGTATTAGTAAGCTTTGGAACCATCATTACTGAGTAGATACATGTTATGCTGGACACAGACTTTATAAAATTTCATACCGGCTTTTTTTTATAAAAAGCATACTCAGAGTACATTTAAAATATTTTAAATACACTCAACAGCATACAAAATGTCTTTACCCTTCAGTAAGTCTCATTTGTATAATGGTTACAGTCTGTGGCCAGTAGATTTCACATGACTGGTCAAGGTTGGCAACATCATCATTTCAGTGTAGTCTGGAAATAGATTTTTCTGAGTTAGCAAAGAGTTTGAATTGTAAAACTACTTTTAACAAGATTATTTTATAAAATACAAGTACATTCAGTAACTAAAATTGAGCTACTCAAGCCAGGTGTCCCATTTTCAAAATAATTTTAGAGATGTTGATGTTGCTTTTTGTCACTATCAGGTCTTTGGAGGGTTGATCACTATTGTTAGACCATTCTTATACAGAATTTTCCATGAGGAGCATTTGCTCCACAGCACATTGGCATTTCTTATTGTGACCTTTGGTTGGTATTTAACATTTCAAAAGATTTTTCATTTTCTCTGTATTGTTTTAATGTTTGTGTCCTGATTGGCTGAGAATTCTGGAGTATAACCACTTAGCTCTTGAAGTTCCTCTAAGATCTCCCAGAATGAATTCTGCTTTTGCCACAGAGCCTACATATATTGGTATACTCAATCATGTCACTCCAGAAATTTGGTGAAATTCCATCCAGTTCTTTTGAGGGATGCTGTAACAGATATAAATTAAATGCTTTCTGTAGAAATAAGTTCAAAGGATATAATAATTTCAGTTCTGAGAGTTTTAAAAATACCAGGATAATTAATTCCAAGAATGAGAAATAGAGTGAAATGGAGAAATAATGAATAACAAATGACCATACTATTGTTGAAAATAACACATGTGTAGATAATAAGGAGGAACCAGCAGAGAACACAAGACATAATAGAAGAATCTCTGGTTACCTTGTGGCCCAGCAAGTAGTTCCTGTGATCTTGGCAGAGGTCAGGGCAACAAGGGTAGGAGCAGGGTGTGCTAGCTTGGTAAGGTCAGAGGATGGGCCATTGCACTAGTTAAAAATGAGTGTCAAGTGCAGTTCTCGTAGTCATTATGGAAGTGCCATGTGTGGCACCAGTTGTTTCTCCTGTCAAGGTACTTGCCTGGAAGTGCTTCTCTGGATTTCTATTTATATGGGCATAGATATTTCTACAGGGTTTGAAAGTAGTTTGCTTAAAATCAAGGTTGTTACTTTCACTACTCATTTGTTTAGTTGAAGACTTTATTCAGTATTTTGAAGAGTAAAATTCACATTTCTGAAAAATTGATTTTTAAATTATTTTCTGTCCATAGTCATCCACTAGATTCTTTCTTTTAGATAACCCTGCCATAAGACACCTATCGATTTCTTTCCTCTCCATTCCTTTTCTTTGCCCTCCACCCATTCCTTTTTAGTCTGGTGAGACCTGCCTTGTCTTCACAGATCTGCTAGACATGGTGCTTCTGTCATTGACTGACTACTGGTTCACCTTTCTTCTCGATTCCCATTTGCCCTACTGTGCCATCTCGAGTACTCCAGAGTCTCTTCTCACTGCTGACTCTTCCTTTCTCTCCCTTCCTGGACTGATTCTTTTTCCTACATAAGTCTTTAGGTATTTGGTTTCATTTTGCAAAATTGAGGTTTGAGTTGTTATGTTAGTCCACCTTTCATTACTGTGACAGGATTCCTGAAGGAGGTTGTTTTCTTAAGAAAAGAGGGTTAATCAGATCAGCTTTGAGGGTTCAGGGCCTGGCACTGGCATCAGCTCAGCTCTGGGAGGGTGCATTTGTCTAGGATCCTACCATCTATTCCCAGGGCACATATTTGGTGGGCCAAAGGACCTCCAGTTAGGCCCATCTGTCAAAGTTCCACACCGTCTCTCAGCATTGCCACCCTGGGCGCACTCCTCCAAATCATGAGCCCTTGGGGGACACAGACTCTCTCCAGCCCTAGCAGTTGGATGTCGTAGTTCTCTGTTAATACTAATGTCTGTGCTAATGCCTTCCAAACCTCCTGTCCAACTTTGATCCTTCACTTGCCATCCGGATTCACAGATCCAAGTAGAGGATGTCATGCACCCTCTGAGAAGGTAAGGAAGGCAGTGGCCCACTGTGCTGCCTACCTGGCCCCAGCCCTCAGGTAGACACACCATCACATTCCAAGACAGCGAGCTGTGTTGATGTCACAGAACCCTGAATCCTAGCAGTGAGTACTAATGAGAGCTCCTGTTGTAGAGCTCATCTTTTAGCGGGTCCTACTGAATTTCATAAACCTTTATGACTTCATCTCTAAATTCATACACACACACACACACACACACACACACACACACACACACCCCCTCCCACCCCACCCCCATACTGGAGATTGAACCCTTTTTTAAAATTCTTTGGCAGGGTCTCACCAAATCTGTCCAGGCTAACCTTGAACTTGCAATCCTCCTGCCTCAGCCTTCCAAGTGGTTGGGATTATAGATCTGTACCACCACATCAGGCGTCCTTCTTTTCTTTAATATTTCATCCAGAATTTTAGTTTAGCAGTACATTGTTCACTGTATTTAGTCAATCGTACCTTGTCATTTTCTGTAAAAGCCTGACAGATACACGCTTCTGTCATTCTTATTACTGACAGTTTCCCCCATATTTATTCTACTATGTACTGGTAAAATTTTTGGTTGGTTTTTTTTCTCTTGAATTTAGATGTTTTTTAGTTTGTCCTAGTACTTAATGCTAGATTAATTTTTTTAAACACTTTTGCACACGTGTGTTCTTTTTATTGGTTTTTCCTACTCTAGATCCTCTGAGTTATTTCCTTATGTAATTTCCTCATTTCTTATCTCATTTTGTTTTGTATTCCTAGCAGTTTTCTTAGTCTTATATTCTAGGGCAACAGTATTCAGTAGGGTCATATAAATACAATTAAATTTTTTTTAGTAGCTAAAAAAGACACAAGTGAAATCCACTATAACAAAAATACTCTTTGAACATGAAATAGTTATAAAATCACTAAGACATAGTACCTTCTAGTTTTCATACTTAGTCAAAATTCAGTGTGTATTTTACACTTGAAGCACATTTCAGCCCAGACTAACCATGTCCTGGGACCTTGTTGGACAGCTTTGTAGGAAACCTTTCATTGAAAGTTTAATTCTAATCTCCAGGATCTTTCCCTTTTTGTATTGTTCCTCGTTCTTAGAAGCCTGCACTAAATTCATGGCTGTACTTTCAGCTTCTTGTTCCTCTTCCTCTGCTTGAATCATCTCCTGCCTAAAGCAGCATGGCATTCACATGTCTTGCTGGTTTCACACACCTACCTGGTGATCCTCAGTGCTTGATGTCATGGATGACAGAGCACTTGGAGCGGGTTTCCCATCCCATCATGGAGGCCAGGGCTCTGCTGTGTAGTGTTTCTTTGTGGCTGTGGGTCTTTGGGAGTGGGTGGAACAGCCAAATGGGTGAGCTCTCCTGGGAGATCCCATAGGTGCCCCCAAAGCCCCATACCTCCCTTTCTGTAACTAGCAGTCTTTTATGGGGACAGTATTCCATTCACTGTGTCAGAGTGTAAGGGCAACCTGGTAAACAGCTGTCCTGCAGACCTCAAGGAGTTTGTGGCTCAGCTTGATTCCTGCCCTCTCTCCCTGCTCTTTTCTTTTCTCAGGTGGGATCTCCCAGGCTGCTCCTCACATGTACACTCCATGACCCCAGGGCCTCTGCAGCTTAGTCCAGTTACATCCAGGCACTGCTTGTGCTAAATGCTTAGGACATATGGGGCAGGCAGTATGGGTGGTTGGGCATCTTCACCATCACTGATGGTATAGCAGATGATAAGTGCTATGGGAAGATAATGAGATTCTGTGCTGCGCAAGGACCAGGGTAAGTACTGGATGTAGATCTTACTGAGGTGAAAGGAAGGAAGGAGTAAGCCAAGCAGGTACCTATGGAAGCAGAGGGAATGGTCTAGCAAAACTAGAAGGGCAGAGTATAGGAGATGAAGTCCAAGGTGGGGCCAGATCAGACAGGGCTCTGACACTACTAAGAGACCTTTCTGAGCAGAGGAGTAGTGTGACATTAATGGAATCAGACCACAGATGTCAGAGGCAGGGGCCAGGCTGTGGCAACAGTCTGACAAGAAGGCAGCTAAGAGGCTGGTAACAGATGGGAAAAGTCAGGTCTCCTACCCCACCCACCATGTCTTGCTGGATCCCTGATTGGCAAGTGTGAGAGGAAGAGGGTTGAGGTTTCAGGCTGAGTTGTAGGGCGGAGGGCAGGAGGTGCATTTGCTGAGCTGGGAGAGCATGAGAGGGTGTCAGAGACAAATGTTGGGAATATGGGGTTGAGGCATTCACCTGGCATCCGAGCAGAGGTGTAGAGTAGACATACCCCTATGTCTAGAGGAGGCTGGGAAAGAAGAGTGGATATGTAACTCCTTCAACCCTTTTCTGTCCTCCAGAAATGTGGTAAATTCCCTGTACTAGTGATAGCCCTCCTGAGCTCTGCTTTGTCACAGGTGTATTTGTACATATTTTAGTTCTGGAATTGCAGTAGAATTTTGGGGTGGAAGAACTTTCAGCTACTCTTTCTGCCAGCCTGAGGAAGAGCCTAGACACTCCAGCTTTGCACAGGGTAACGCTTTGCCTGGCACTTAGGAGCATGCCCTGTGGGTAGCTGGCATCCTTTGTGACGGCCTCCCTCTAGACCACACACATTTTTCCCTGTGCTGGTGTATCTAGCATTGGCCTCGGCCATGTCCTTCTCATCCTTCCTCTGTTGTCCTTTTCTATATGCTTCTCTGCCCACAGTAATACCTCTCTTTTCTGAATTCCTGTAACTTAATCAGACACTTTTATATTTTCTTTAAAAAGAAAATACAAACACAAATGGTGACAAACTTAGTAGATCAGCAAAAGCTTAAGTCTAAGCCAGAGCAAAGGAGAGAAGGCACGAGCTGCTGTGGTGCCCATCAGGATCAGTAGTGAGCCACTTCATAATGCTTCATGGCCAGTTAAGCTACAAAGGCTCTTCCCTCTGCCACACCCAAAGAGTAGACCAAACAGTTACTCTCACAGGGGCTGAGCAGAGATCCCCTAAATCAGTGCTGTTCAGCGGAAGGGTGGTACAAACACCCATGGTTTCAAAATCTTCTAGGGGCTACATTTTTGAAAATTTAAGAAAAACAAGTAAAATTAATTCTAATAATACATTTAATCCTATACATCAAATATTTTAATAGGTCATTGATAGAAAAATTTTAGAGATATTTATATTCTGTGTGTGTGTGTGTGTGTAGCATGGATTTTGGTGCTTAGAGCACGTCTGATTTCATCCTGGACGTGTTAGGAATGCTCAGTTGCAGCCTCGGGCTGGTAGCTGCATATCTGAAAGCACATTTACTTCGTATGTTAAGCTTTATTGATCTAGTAACTTTACTACAGTAACATGATAGTATAGTTTTCTCTTCATATATGCATATGTTTTGGTTCTTACTCATTAATGAGTTAGCTTCCTTGGCTGTGATGGAAAAATATATTCTAAGAAACATGAGTCAGTCCTGTGTTAGTTTCAACATAGAGCATAATTTAGTTAATATCTATTAATAGTTTGCGAATCACTGTTACTACCTGAAAGTTATAATAGGGACTGATGACCCCAGCACAGAACTGAGGAGTTAGAACAATGAGAGTCCACGACACCCCTATTAGCCTTAGGAGGCAGGATGGACCCAAAGTTGACCGGCTTCTGTTGTAAGTACTGACTTTTGCCTTATTTGACATGGTTAAAACTCTCCTGACTTAAGGCTTATCCATTTTTTAATTTGTTTACTAGTATAGAAATAAAATGCCCATATTATACAATTAAAACATACGCTGTATGTGTGGCTTTATTTTCTGACACATGTCAGTAGCATTAGTGTTAATAAATGTTATCAGCTCAGAATATTTTTCCTAGTCTGCTGTCCTACTTCGTTGTCAATTGAAATCCTTCTGTATTTACCTAGTACTGTTCATCATAGGCAAGGCTGGATGAAATGTCTTAGGAAATTTTAGTTATATTGTACATGTTTCAAAGAAATAAGTCTTTGAGTCAACATAAACTAAGTACTTGTTTGACTCTATATATGCTATTAATATATATGCTGTTAATCTCATTGTGGGCTGATATGTTTTTTATCTACCTACATTTAGGAGTAACTCTTGGACACAAGTATTCTAGTGGTGGGAGAGAATTAATGCTTTAATGGCTATAGTATGGGTCATTTGAGCTACAGTTGTTTCTGGAAAAAAATTATATTTTCTTAAAACTTTTCAAATTACTGTAAAATGCATATCCTATCCTAAAAGAAACCAGCCTGTCACAATTTTTCCATAGTTCAGAATTAGGGAACTTGTACTTTGACAAAATCTTGAGATGATTCTATTAATGACTGAAGAAAACAGCCAGTGTAGACAGAACTCTAGGATAGAGGGAGGGGCACATACATTTCCAGTGTGGGAATTGGCATGATAATTTTGAGAAAAGCAAGCTTATGCTCCCTAAACACAAATGTCTTGCTTTAGAGGCTACAACACTGTCAGATTGATAAATGATACGATTTTGGAGGGAATTATTATTGCCACCAAAGATGTATAAGTCAAAACTTTCTGGTTGGCACACTTACTTGAGAACTGTATAGATGGGCATCTTTCAGTGAGCAGGCTAAAAATTAACTAAAGATGTTCACACTTCTTCCTTTAAACAAGAATCTGCCGGCACATGAACTGCCTGTTTGAAACATCCGTCAGTGAACTTGGAGATGTGTTCTGGCTGGTGCTCTCTTCTTATATCAGTAGGTGCTCTGTCTTGTATGGCCTGCAAGTCCCAGGAAATTATGGTGTTGTGAAACAGTCCCCAAAACAGCTCCCCACAGACACACCTCACCTACCCAGCCCTCTGCCACTGTGTCAGTGTGACTTTGCCTGTGCTAAAAGCACTGTGTGGCTTTGGAAACAGCATGAACTCAGGAGTAACGAAAACTAAGAATTCTAAACGAAGCATAGTCAGAATACCATGTGGTTCAGCTGTGAACAGAATTTAGTTCTTGTGTGGGCCATGTAACTCTCAATAGCCTGTGAGCAAACCGCCATTAGAGACTAAGGACAGCGCAAAAACATGAGGACAGCTGAGAGAGAGCAGGAAGCCAGTAGCCAGTTGGAAGCGCTGGACAGTGAACTAGCTGCTCCAGGTTTGGCGTGAGCTTTAAACAAACTGTGTTATTTTGATACAAATGAAAGTGGAGGCACGGAAATCTAAAAAGACCTAAAAACTTGGATCTCAATTACAAACCCCAGTTGAATTTATTTTTTTTAATATAAATTTTATTGGTACATTTGAGATATACATAATGATCATACTTATACCTGTACATGTTATATTTTAATTTTCTTTTTTGCCCTCCCCTCCCTTCAACTCCTCCTCTTCTTTATTTAGGACGGCTTTGTTTCCATTTTTTTTCTATCTTTTCTCCTTTTCTTTTCCTTTTCCCTTCTTTCCTTTCCCCCTCCCCCTTCCCCATTTCCTCTTCCCCACTGAACATTTTCTTTCTATTTGACAATATCTATTATACATTTTGGTCCTTATTTACACTTTCAGTTTCTCATAACAGAGAAACAGTGCAATATTTATTCATGTGTGTCTGATTTATTTCAGTTAAGAGTATGTTCTAGAGGTACATCCATTGACCTAGAAATGTCTCACGTTTATCCTTTTTGTGACTGAGTAGTACTCCATTATATAAAAAAATCCTCTTTATCCATTCATTGGTTGATGGGCATTTAGCTATTACGAACTGTGCTGCTATAAACATGAGTGTACATATATTGCTGCGGTATGATGCTTTTAATACTTTTGGGAAAATACCAAGAAGGGGACTAGCTGGGTCAAATGGGACCTCTAGTTGTAGTTTTTTGAGGTGTCTCCACACTGATTTCCACAGTGGTTGCGCCAGTCTACCTTTCCACCAATAGTGGAGAACAGTTCCTTTTTCCTCACAGCCCTGTCAGTATTTGTTATTGGTTGATTTTCCAATAAGAGTCATTCTTTGTGGAGTGAGATGGAATCTCAGCGTTGTTTTAATTTGCATCTCTCAAATGACCGGTGATATTGAACATTTTTCATGTATTTATTTGCCATTTGTACTTCTTCATCAGAGAGGTGTCTTTTCATTTCAGATGCCCGTTTTTGGGTTGGGTCTTTAAATTTGGGGGATCTGATTCTTTTAAGCTCTTTGTGTATTCTAGATACTAGACCTTTGTGTGAGGAACAGTTGGCAAAAAATTTTTTCCCACTCTGTGGGTTGTCCCTTCACTTTATTGGTAGTTTCTTTTGCTGTGCATAAGCTTTGTAATAAGATGAGATCTCAATTTTAGATTCTTGGTGATATTTCCCGTGCAGTCTGGATTTTGTTCATAAAGTCTTTGTCTACATCGATGTCTTCAAGAGTTCTGCCTAGTCTATCTTCTGGGAGATTTAGTGTTTCTATTTTAGTATTTAAGTCTTTGATCCATTTTGACTTTAGTTAGTGCTTGGTGCTTGGTAAGACATGGGTCTAGTTTTAGTCTTCAGCATGTGGAAAGCCAGTTTTTCCAGCACCATTTGTTGAAGAGGCTATCTTTGTTCCAGTGAGGGTGTTTGGCCCCGTTGTCAAAGATGAGGTGGTTGCATTAGATGCAGTTTAGTTTTGTTTTGTTTTGGTGCTAGGGATCAAACTCAGGGCCTTGCACTTGCTAGGCAAGAACTCTACCACTGAGCTAAATCCCCAACCCAGACGCAGTTTTCTCTGTCTAGTGACTTTTCTCTGTCTAGTTTTTTATTTACGAACATTTTTCTAGTGCATCTAATTTTTTGCCATCATTACCACAGTGATGCAGTTATGTGTCTTGGGCAGCTAGAGATTCACCCAATGGCGTAAGTCGGTATAGTGTCCTTAACATTTATTTTATTATTATTAGCCACTTATAAGGAGCTACTCCTACAGGCTGCTTCAGCCTTCTTGCAGTCATTGTTAGGTAAGGTATGTTCAGAGAGACCATGTGTTTTTGTGAGAAAAGTAGGTGGATTTACTTGTCAGGAGGCTTTTTCTGCTATTAAAGCCAACGCAGGAAATGTGAGAGGAAAGATCTTGTTACTGATGCTGCTGGGAGGAACAAAAGGGCAGCCTACCTTGGTCTTTCATGTAATGTCATCTCTTATCAGAGCCCACTCAGTTTGTTGGTCCAGAGAAAGTTCCAGTGTGAGATTTTCAAATAATATTTACCATTACAGCTCACATTTATCAAATATTGTGCCTAGGTACTTAGGTACTTTCTAAGAAGGCTCTACAGTATTACTTCTTCTTTCTACAATGCTATATGTAGAGTCTATCTGTCTATCTATCTATCTATCTATCTATCTATCTATCTGTCTGTCTATTTATTTATTTATTTGGGAGACTTGACACAACTTTTCCTAAAGGTAATTTGGAGCCATATTACAAGGGGTAAGCTAAAAATACAGTGACTTTTAATTTTTAAAAGTTTATTACAGTAAAAAGACATTCCCATTAATCTCCCTCAAAATCCTCCTCCTCACTTTGAGCACACTTACCCATTGTTCTGGCCACTTTCTGAAGCAGTTCTGAAAGTCCTCTTCCATGGCTTTTTCCTAAGTGTGATTGAAAGTTCAGGGAATGCTACTGCTGAGTGCCAGCCACAGGAAAGGCAGGCTTCTAAGAACATTACAATATATCTTCTTCCACCTTATTCACTGGATCTGGCACTGGTGTGACTTCTTCCCCAAAGTCAAAATGGCCTGGAAAGGTAAACATTTTCAATCTACTCAGGGCCTTGACATATAGGATAGCACAACTGAAGATATTCATGAAAAAAGACTTCCAGAACTGCTTCAGAAAGTGACAAGAATGATGAGATAAGTGTATTCAGAGCAGGTGGCGGAGGAGCAGGGGCGCATTAATGGCTATGTGTCTTACTGTAATAATTTTCTAAAATTTAAACACGTGGTGTATTTTTATCACATCTCATATTAAAAATCTTAAGAAATGTATACCTTTCTATCCAGCAGATACATGTGTCAGTATTAATCCCATAGAAGCAGTTGGAAGAAGATTCAAAGATGAAAATAAATGCTTATTGCAGTATCACTGATAATATTGGGATTACTTCTGCTTATAGCAGCCTGCTTGAATTCTGAAGATCTAAATGAGCGCATGCATGTGCTCAAAGAAAGTAAAGGGGCCGCACATCCTGCCTTTGGGTTAACTCCGCGGTGTACTAGTTAGAGAATAGAGAGCAGGTTTCAGTCGTAGGCAAATAGGATTCCAGTTCATTTGGTCTTTAAAGATTATATTTACATTATTAAATGAGGAAAGGTTTAGAACATACTCTGTGATACCAAAATGTTAGCGATAATTGCCTTTGGATGTGGATTTCAATGACTTAAAGTGTATTTCTTCCCTTCTTATGTAACTGTGTGTGTTTAATTCAGCAAGTGTTTATTTAGCTGTTGCTTTGGTCATTGTATTTTCTGAAATGATAATTTATTTCTTACAGTTAAAATTTGATATTACATTTTAGGAAGAAAATTGCAGCTTTGGGAAATTTTTTGCCAAGCAAATAAAATGATAACTTGATTATTGGGGTGGTATGTTTATTTACATGGAAAATTCATTTATCTGCAACACTTTATTCACGAGATTTAGAGAATAAAGTGGGACTTACTGTGATGTGCTGAAGCATCCAGCCAGTCTGATGTTAGTAAGAGATTATTTGCATTTATATGAAACCTAAATCTCCAAGGTAGCCTTTCTCCAGTGGAGGAACATTATTAATCTCATGCCTTGTGTTTATTTGACACAGAAATAAACAGCAGTTCATTTGTAGTGATAATTAGCCGTAGATATATGTTTTAAGTTTTTTATAATTCTAGGCAGTTACAAGAACAGCAACGACAAAAGGAGCTGGAGAGGGAAAGGTTGGAGAGAGAGAGAATGGAAAGGGAAAGGCTGGAGAGAGAGAGGCTGGAGAGGGAACGCCTGGAGCAGGAGCAGCTGGAGAGAGAGAGACAAGAGCGCGAGCGGCTGGAGCGGCTGGAACGGGAGCGACTGGAGAGGCTGGAGCAGGAGCGCCTGGAGCGGGAGCGGCTGGAACGCCAGCGGCAGGAGCAGCTGGAGCGGGAGCAATTTGAATGGGAGAGAGAGCGCAGAGTCTCCAGTGCTGGTAAGGCGCTCACACTGCTGTGTGTGGCTGTGTTGCACTAGGGTGAGGATGTTCACAAGGTGCCTGGGATTAAACCAGCTGGAGAGTATGAAAACACACAGCAATGACTACGTTAACATTTCTTTTTTATTTCTCTCTGTATTGCTCTTATTGCTTAGAGACTTAAATAACACTCTTGGCAATTTTCATTCGGCATTCTAATTCTTCTAACCTCCCTATAAAGTGTGAGTGTATTTTTATGGGAATGTTTTATATTAGATGACCTCGGAAGATATTTCCCTCGTAAAATTGTTCAGATTGTCTCAAATACTGTATGAAGTAGTGTAGTACCAGGCAGCAAGAAATTAACTTGATTATAATCCAAAGTTCTTGAAAGAAGAATTAAAGCAGTGGGTGAAAAATATTCTAAACTGATTAGACATTTAAATATTTTCTAGTATTGTAGAAAATCAGTGAAAATTACTAAATCAGATGGAATTGATGGAAAGACATTAAGATATGCCTGAAAGTTTGAGGTATTCATTAAAATTAACATCTCTTATAGGATCTAGGAATTTTTATTCTATACAGCCTATATCAAAAGTCTCGATGTTATTTGATTAAACAGTGATTGTTTGAGTTAATCCATTTGTTTTTGACTGCCTGATTATTTTCTGGAGTTACAGCTAACAAAACAACTTTTCCACAAGTAAACATTAAAATAGGAAGTTCTTCACCCTTTGTAGTAAACACTTTGCTAGTTTTTCTATTTGTTTTTTTTTTAAAACTAAATTTATTCTTCATATGATTTTAATATTTTAATGGGTCAAATAATGAAAGTTAAGACAACTGTATCCCTTTCTTATAAAGGTCAAATTAATCTATTTAATTTATTAATGTACTTACTAGATAAAAGAAAATTTCATTCTTTTCCGGATCTCAAACTATGTATTTACAAGTAAAAATTTTCGGGTGAAAATGGTTATGTGCACGTGTGCCTGATTCTCTATACTAACTGTAGTCTGCATTTATACAGTTGTCTGATTGCTGGTTTTGTGGCTTCACTCGCTCCTTTTTCTCTCTCCTTTTGTATCCTGTCTCTGCTGCCGCTTCCTACCTCTGTCCAGCTCCGTCTCCAGACAGCTCCCTGTATAGCGTTCTACCTCCTGACTACCCCAGTTGCCAGCCTTCTCCAGCACCTCCTCCATCACACGCCAAAGTCATCTCAGCTCCAGTGTCAGATGCCACTCCTGACCACGCTGTCGTGGCTGCTTTGCCACCTGCTTCCACACCCCCTACACCACCACTGCGACACTCAGCGACACGTTTTGCGACATCTCTAGGCTCAGCCTTCCACCCTGTTCTCCCCCATTATGCTACAGTTCCTCGTCCTCTGAACAAAAATTCTCGGCCTTCTTCTCCTGTGAATACACCCTCTTCTCAGCCTCCAGCAACAAAGCCCTGTGCCTGGTCCCCTTCCAGTTTTTCTCCCCTCCCTCCGTCTCCTCCAATCATGATTAGCAGTCCCCCTGGTAAAGCTGCCGGTCCACGGCCAGTCCTTCCCGTCTGTGTTTCTTCTCCTGTGCCCCAGATGCCCCCATCACCGACAGCACCCACTGGGCTGCTAGACTCCGTGCCATGCCCGGTGTCTCCACCACCTACCTCAGGGCCGCCACCCCCCCCACCATTGTCCCATGGCGGAGCTTCAGCTGCCCCTCCTAGCACCCCCCTTTCATCAACCCCCTCATCCAAGCCCAGTGTTCTCCCTTCTCCCTCTGCAGCTGCCCCTGCCTCTGCGGAGACTCCTCTAAACTCTGTGCTGGGAGACTCCTCTGCTTCTGAGCCAGGCTTGCAGGCAGCCTCTCAGCCGGCCGAGACTCCACCCCTGCAGGGTAAGGCTTTCATCATTGCTGCTGGCAGCTCGCCTGCAGAAGAGTTGGTGGCCACAGCTGCCACCTGGAAGAGGGGAGGAGGGGAGAAGGGCTTCATAGTGAGGCATCAAGATGTCAGAGTGCCATGTGGGTTTTTTTTCTGTTTGAAAAATGAAGGTGGATATGAATACTTTTTTTTATTCTCTTGTGTCATTTGCATTTGGAGGGTCAGTAAGGGGAATTTCCACTTTCCACTAAGTTTTGGTGACTTCACAGTATCATAAAAGATGCTTTCTAGTAATACTAGAAATATTAATATAGCAGTAACTCAGTTCATGAATTTATTAATTCCACGATTCTGGAAAAGATGGCGAGAAAGATGATGTTTGTGCGAGAAAGACGGCCGTGATTGTGTTGGTCACCCAGTGCAGAGTTAGCAAGCAAAGACAAAATTTTGCCAAAGGCTTGTGTTTACAACCAAATTGTTCACAAAAGCATCCGTGAACCAAGGTACTACTGTACATTTCTTTTAAATTTTACTAGGAAAACTTTATTTGACCCGTTTGATCCATAGTCTAAATTGTTTTCCTTTACTTTCTGGGAGACTCAGAGATATACTTAGTACTGGCTGTGGTCTTGAGATGTACTGTCTGAGTCCTCCCTGGCACAGTGTCAAGCTTTCAGGTGGTGTGCACCAAGCCCTGGAGAATCCTGGCTGTGCAGGAGGGAACAGAGGGCAGCAGGCACAGAGTGTGCCCCAAAGGTGCCACAGCCTCCACAGGTGCCCCATACCTGCTGAGTGAGGGCAGGGAGGATGGCAGCCTCTAGGAGTGATGATGTGTAAGTAGGGAGGACCTGGTTCTGAACATAAATAAGATGCCGATGACCCTGTTCGGGTTTTTTGTTTTGTTTTTGGTTAGAATTTAGTGAGGATTACAGGAGAAGGTGCTGAAAACAAAAGTGTACAGCATTAATCTCAATTTAAACATACCTCTTTTAAAAATTGTATTATCTAAAATAATGTTAAGGCTAATTATTGCTGTGAATATTTTCGTTACTGTTGATTTGTGAACTTTTCTTTAAAAATGGAATCAGATTCCAGAATGTGCAATTTAGGGCCCAGGATCAGAACTATGCAGTTTGCAATGGTAGCTCTGGATGGGAAGGGCGTGGTCTCCTGCCCCCTGAGGAGGGGATAGCTCCTCCTCTGCCTTTTCTTGAGTCTGGAGGAGTTACAGTGGCACCCATGTGTGCCAAAAGCACTTGACTTGTCCCAAAGATCCCTTTCAACCTTTGAAGAAGGGAGTTGCCTCCCAGTGCAGTTTTCTGATATTGAGTAAATCCCTGTTCAATCCCTCCGTGATTTTGAGATTCATACATTTCTTATGTACCAACTTGAAGGCTAAACACTTGTACTTCAAATTCTGTGTTACTTCTAAGAGTTATGTTAAATTTTTACTTGTGTTAGTAAATTCCCTTACTTCAGTGATTCTTAACCCTGGCTACACCTGGAATTTCAGTGTAGAATATTTTTAAGATACTGGCCTGGGACCCATTCTTCCTTCATATTCTGAGTCCAGTCACTTTGACCATCTGTAAACAGTAAATGTCTGTCTTTGTTATAGTAAGATATCAGGATATACTGTCTCAGCACCTGAGGTTTCACATGAATTGTTTGGAGTATTGTGTTTCAAACAGTACTAACTGCTACTACATTTACTTGTTTGTTTGTCTTTTAAGGAATGTCTACCTCTCTCCCAATTTTTTTTAAAGATTTATTTTGCTTATTTATCAAATCTCCATGGGAAAAAATCTAATTAGATAATATGTTGAATAGTTCATTACTAAAGGTCTGATGTTAAATACTTATATATACATGTTGACTTTATATTTTAATATCTTTTTAAAACTGATATAGATTGTAAACATTATAGTAAATTACATTCCTGTGTTGAGTCACCTTAACTTAGTATGGCATTCTACATACCTGTCCTCATAAAGTAGGGTTGCTCACCTCTCAAGCTGATGGGCTGTCTTAACATTTCCTCCTCTCAGGCATTGTCTTGGGACCACCTGCACCTCCACCCCCTCCTCCCCTCCC